>LQRL01126033.1:0-11976 GCA_001703475.1 Hydroides elegans
AAGCAAAAACATATCTAATTGTACGGACAAAACTAGTTCAAAATGCTCATTAAAATTTATATATTAAAAATTTCGTACCATTTTTAAAAATTGTATTCTACAATGGCGTTTTGCCGAATCGAGTTTCTGGTAGGTTTGTATAGATTTTCAATATAACTCATATGAACTGTACTTGCTTAATTCGAACTTGGTCCTGGAAAAAAGGACATTCAAGACATCATTAATTACTATAACAGGCAATAATTTAATTTTCACAATGTTTTAATGACAATCAATTGAATGTAGTAACATGCCAAACGGATTGATTTTTCGTTAGACTATACAGATATGTGTTGAACCTAAGCATGCTGATGGCCCACATAACATCTAGTCTAGACTGAAATTAAAAATGTCAATAATTGCAATGAATAGTGCCCAAAAAAATTGTATATGTTGTGAGATAACGACACATTATGAATTCTATTATAACCAGAATTATACATACAAAAGAGCGACATAATTTGTGTGCCCCGTAACTGAAACTTGCCTGTAGTCAAATATCAAAGTTGGGCATCGCAAACGCACTCAATTACTGGACTCATATTCTCCGCTTTGACCTTAACCTTAAACTTGTGGTTTCCCCCCATCCATTTTTATTGATTATAAGGGCATGGTTAAGGTTAGGGAAAGCGGAGAGTATGGGTCCTGTTCACCATCAAAAAACACTTATGTACTTCTCCAACCCCTTATACCTTGCTCTTTTCATCCAGATTAATCAAAACCGAATGGCAAAGCCTGACCAAAGAACTCGAAGCGAAACAAGCCGAAAACGAGCGCCTTCGGCTGGCTACAAAACAAGATGGCGCCGAACAGGAGCGCTTGCAGGTTTTTTTTTTATCGTATTCTTGGTATTTTTCATATATAAAGTACATTAACATTCATACATATAAGTGAGCATATACATTACACCACAAAACACGACAACACAAAAATGCTTCTAGAGTATTTTAAGCAAATGGCACGTTGCATCGACATATTTATATAAAACATATTTTAACTGTATTATTATGGCTCATTGTTTGATATATATATTTGCAGCTAAATTAAACAAGTGGCTTATGGTTATTCGATTTCAAAGATAAATATTTTCCGCCTGCAGGTGCTACAGCAGGAGCTTGAGCAAGTGCGTGCTGAGAATGCCACCCTGAAAACAGACATCCAGGCACTCACAACGCAGCGTGGGAATGAGAATAAGGCGTATCAGACGCGGATTGAGGTAATTGAAAATATAATATAAACATTTATATATAGCCTCAAGAAATTAGCATGCATTTGGTGGAAATTTTAATTGTTTCAATGTATTTCATATTTTCATGTTAATCCATAATAAGATGATACAGTATTGCGAATACTTATGCAATAGTAAGTTTCTATCGTATTAAAGGTGGCAGTTTTTTATATCTCGAAACGTTAATTTCTTCAACTCATCCTTTAGCTCATCTATTCAAAATGATTGCTCACTGACATTTATGCAAATCGTCACTCCTGTGTCTTGTCTAGGTTGATGTGAAATACTTGAATATACATATAAGTAACGTGTCGCCTATGGAGAATTATTTGTATGGATTTATCAAACTTGCAAAACATGTATGGTTGTTTTTATTATATCCTATCATATTTCCAGGAGCTGGAAGCTCTGATGATCACAAAGGAAGCCGACGTTGAAAAGGTGCGCTCCGAGGGAAGCCAACAAAAATCAGAAGTTGAAAACGAAATCAAAGCTCTCAAAGACGAGATAGAACGTCTTAAACAAGAAAACAAAGCGCTTCGGGAAGAAATCGAGAAAATGAAAGTAGAAGCGGCTGAGCAAACTGCGACTAATACTCGATTATCGGTTACTCTTAAGCTAGAGGAAGAGGAACGGCAAAATGTACAAACGCAATTGAAGGATTTAAAGCAGGAGCATAGTAAAACGAATGAGGACAAGATTAAATTGCAGATTGAATGTTCTGCTTTGAAAGATAAGATTGCTCTTCTTGAGCAGGAGATTGAGATATTAAAAGGTAAAATACAGAATCTAAACAAAGAAAATCAGAATCTGTTACAGACTCTTTCGCTTTCGGATAACGATAAGGCTGAATTGAAACAAGTTCAAATGAAGCTGGCTAGCATAGAAAGGGAGTTAGAACTCACTATAAAAGAAAAGGAACATGCCCAAAAGACACTGCAAGAACGTGAAAAGGCGTTGGCTACAGACTTCTTAACTCAGGAACAGCTTAAAATGGCCTTGCAGAATTCAGAGTCTCAAAATGAAAAACTCAGCAAAGAAGTCAATGGTCTAAGTGAGGATAATGCCTCCTTGAAAACGCAACTCAGTTCCAAAAGTACCGATGTGGAAAAACTCATGCTCAAAGTGGTCGAGTTAAATGAGCGATCCGAAAACAATGCCATCACGCTATCATCGATGGCTGATTTAGTGAAAGAAAAGCAATCGCATATCGAAGACTTACGAAAGGAAGTGGGTACATTAAAAGTGACAAATTCGAATTATTACAACAAACTAGAGGATATAGGAACTGCTCGCAAAGATGAGGAGGATATCATGAAAGCTAAATATACGGATATAGAAACAGCACACAAGAGACTACTGGACGAAAACAAACGTTTGCGCACCGTTCTTGCGCATAAAAACATGACTGAAACTAACACGGATTCAGAAAAAGATGCGCTAAAGGATAAGCTATATGAAGCTGAAGTCGAACTTGGGGAAGCCCAGGATAGAGTCGAGCATTTAGAGGCAATGCTTGATGATGTCTATAAGGCGCGGGAAATCACAGAAAGCCGTAATTCGAAACAACCGAAACAGTTCCTGGATGAAGCGGATGAATTCGAATCGCAAATGAACTCACTTCCGGATATACGCACGCATATGGGGAGGGAACAGAAAGCGGGAAGAGGATATCCGCAAAAGACGACAAAGTCAGATCCCACTGGTCGACAAACATCAACTAGTCAGTCGGGTCGCTCGTGGGAATTGCGTAATTACCGCTATGCGAATTCGTATTCGAAACGATTCGAGAAGCGACCGAATAAGCTTAAGAAAGCTGGAGTCGTAACGCAGTTGAAATAACGATTTAGGAAAGACATATCAATGACATTAGATGTTGATCAAAGTGCCTTTTATAACTTTTTGCATATGTAACACATGCGAATGTCGATCGATATAAGAGATATTGAATTGAGACTGAAAGAATCTATATTTTCGCATGCAAAACAATTTAAATTAGATTTATATAAGAATTATTTGACAAGGTTAATTGTTATATTATATTTTCGTTATCATTTTTTTTATCATTTTAGTTAGCATATATCCATAAATTGGGAATAATATATGATGGATAATAGAATTATACTTGATAATTTTGTATAAATAAAATATAACTTCAAAACACTGTTATACAATTTCGAATCATTTTATAACAGAGATTTGTTATAATATAAATTAGTTCTGATTAAGACCGTGGGGAATGTAGAAACATTGATTAAGTTATAGTATACACGGGGTTTGTTTCTAGTAGAAGATACTATATTAAATAAGCCATCGATCCGATCACATTTCTCATCACGATTAAGGCATTTTGATGATGATCCTGCATTTGATCTGAAAGCATAATAAAATAATTTCAAACTCAAATCGTTTATCTATTCATTTTAAAATTATATTTCTTTTTGACCGGTTCTAATCGCGACGTTAGCCTAAAAAGCCGCAAGCTGCTTATAAACGGCCATTAGGGCCTGGCCACATTGGAAGTTTTTTTGTGTTTTTATTTCCTATCAAGCCTGTCTTAAAATGTATTCCTGATGGGAAACTGAAAAGCGGATAAAAGCTACCTAACCGCTGGCTGTATTTATTTTTCCAATAAGGAATCAATTGGAAGACAGGAATGCTACGTAAAAAGACCAAGAAATACTTTCCAATGTGAACAGGCCCTTACTGTTTATCTGAAACCATCTATTCTAAATCTTTTTGAATCAAATATATTATTTGTTTCAAATTTAAAGTTCATGATTGAAAAAAGGTTTTGAATAATCCACCTGTCGAAGAAAGCAAATATTTTTAAAAAATCAATTCCATAAACTTAAGTTTTAAAACGTAAAACTAAAATTGAAATTTACCAAAAATTAAATTTTGGTTGTAATTTCGTGTTAACATGCTATCATGCTATTTTTAATGAAATGATGAAGAAGTTTCCATGCAACTACACTAGAACATTATGATGACATGATCAAATAATGTAGTTTCCTATACAACTCATATTTATTCACTATTATTTCAAGAAATTAGTTTATTCGCATTAATGGATATTGATTTAAGTACTTATATTAGAAATTTAAATAGTTTATTCAAAACTAAATTGAACCTTAAAAACGTCCTTTTTAATAATGTCGTTAACCTGTGGTTGTCCTTCCTGTTTTTGATTTTAAGAATGACGAATATGTAACAAATTAGGTACATTTTGACATACCTGAAATTATTTCCTATCATTTTCGTCTTCGAACATTTCTTATATATGAACCAGTCTTATATCTATGGATATTGTTTCATTTAAATACAATTTTTATATATATATATTTTAAGATGGACATATACATGCACGTGTAGCAAACCTTTATTCAATCATTTATGTTTATAATGCACTTCCATCCTTTTTACTTTCTGTTTCTCTTTTTGAGAATCAAAATATGCCAAAACACAAGTTGCCAAAAACTGTACTGCGTTATTATCATTTTATGATATTCATAAATTCGAATTAGCAATTTCTAGTTTTAAGGTTGAATCAAACCTTAATTGTGTATACGTTTATAGTTTTAAAGAAAAATATACGGAACCTATAAAATAGTCTACATTAATTTTAGTCAGGAAAATGTGGAGATTGAATGTTTCGACAAGCCCCACTGACACAACCCAATAAACACATTCGCTCTATAAAACTATCCAGACAGTCTTTCCATAGTGTGTGTATAACGACACTGGGACATTGGACCCTGTTCAAATCTCATTACACAAACACAAACACTCTTCGATTCTTTACAAGATTCCGGATTTATTACTCACATAAAGGGTTTTTGTTCAATATGCTACAAAGCCCAGACATTTCGCATAGGCTGAATAATGCCTGGTACTCCTTTATCAATATGTTTTAAAAGAGTCACCAATATTTTATCATTCATTCAATATTTTTGCTTTCATTTAACACTAAGGCATTCTTTTAATTATAGATTTATCAATATAATAAGTCTATACTAATATCTTCTATTTCATGTTTTTAACATTATCCATATTTTCATTTAGCAATATTGTAAATCTATCTACATGTATATTTTATATAAAATAAGGGTTCGTACGGGTCAATAAATGATTCTGAAGAGTTGAGTAAACAGCCGGTGTGACTAAGTCTTATAGAACAGGCAATATTTTGGTCGAAACACATTAATATAGACATGAGATACCCTGATGGTATAATTATTCAGTTGTGTGTTTTTGTGGGCGAGGAATTTGATTAAACCAACATTTAATCTACTGTCAATTTTTCATCGAATGGAATTTACACACAATGAAGAAATAAGGCGTGTTACCTTGAATGTTAAATTGCAAGTTTATCAACAAATATAATGACCGCGGGGATATGACTGTTCCCTTTGGATAAAGGACGAGTGATAACATGTGACTAACGAATTTACGTTTCTAAGTTATATTCCAAAGACTAACTATAATGTTGCTGTTTACAAAATTAATATTACGATGACTCACTGATTCAAGAACCCGTAAGAATTATTTCAAGCGAATAATTTCCTAAATAGTTAAGACTATTCCATGTGTGACTAGTTCCTTTTATCAAAATGCAAGATGAATAAAAAATGGACTGCATGTAAACAAAAACAAGGAAAAAACGCAGCATATCAACATAGATTATTCTACATGTAAAAAATGGGTAAAAAGAGGGGGAATTAATGCGGTTACAGGGTTTAGTGCGTAACGGCTATTTTGTATGTAAATGAAAGCATTTTATTATTGTGAGGGGAAATATGAATGCACTTATCAAATGGAAAGAAGTGTGTATCAAAAGCAACGTCAGTTTATGAACCCCTATTCTTCAACATAGCAGAAAAAGGGGTTTTACAAGTGGAGGGGCCTGAAAAGTTTTTTTTTCGTCGTCGACGCTATTTAACGCATGAAATCGTGCCTTGAGAGAGAAGCGATTACTTGGGGTCTTATACAAAACAAATTTTTGTACATGCATATATGACATATCATGGTATCCTTCATTTTTTGTCTGTGTGTGTAGGCTGTAACCTCTATATTTTGCGACAACGCAAGCAGGAAGAATTAAAATTGCTTATAATGACTGTATATAAGTTAAATTGGATAAATTAGAAGGATGTGGAAAAAGGTCGGATATATTTCGCTGCCTATTTTATAGGATAGTTGATGAATATTTTGTGCATTTCATGGATATTTACTTCGATAAATGTTTGTAAACAGACTGCACCAATGGATATCTATCATATATCATGGCTATTTGTTTTATCGATCGCAATTTGGATAACTTCTTGTGAGGTAAATTTTTGTCATATCTTTTTTGTGTATTTTTCTAACATAGTTATTGTTTTTGATGAAATGTAAATGTTAATATAACGATGTTTTTGTTATATTCGTAGGTTATAGTTATACTTGAAACGTTTCTTAAAATAACGGCTTTATGTAATTATCACGCGACAACCGCGACGCAAAAATGACGTAGCTAGTTAAAAACAGACTTCGAGTCAATATCTCTGAATGGCCTCATTAACAAGTAGTTGTGTGACTTAACATGCGCATACATGCAGTGTATGTCGTTATTCAGAAGTTAAAATGGCGTGTTTTAAACTCGTTATAATGACATAAAAAATGACGAAATCTGGATATTGGAATCGAAATATGATAATTCAGGAATAATTTATACTTTTCATTAAATATGTAAATGCATGAAATTTCACAAACACCAGCTAGTGCCATTCTAACAAAATGGTAAAATATATTATGAGCATTCACACCAAATTCGCTTAATTGCTTCACATAAACTAGGGGGGTAGAGGTAGGATGCAAGGTTCAATTATAATTCCAGGGGGTGCATTTTACTGGTCGCACGATTGCATATTCTGCTATCACCTGGTTGTACGTAGCCTCTTAGAATGATGTTCGCTCTGGTGTGAATGTGGGTGATACCTTCATAGACTCTACTAAACGGATGATTCCATAACAAACCGGATCAAAATAAACTTTTGTAGACGCACACTTTCTTTTACCACAATTATGTACCTTGATCATTTCTCGATATACCACCTGGATACATATTAATACATATTTTTATTCATAAACATACAAATGATATTTATCACTATGGTTTAAAGGTCTGTTTATGCTGTAAGATTCGCCCATAAAAACATGCGAACAGTTCAAAAGAGTGTTTATGCATTTTTGCCGAGTGTTTATGCTGAATGACCTATCGCTCCAAGTTTATTAAGGTTGATAATGCATAGTTTTCAAAGATCAATATGGTCTTGTCAAGAAATGTCCCGTATTCTTGAAGCACATGATTGTCAAACAAAATCTAGCGCGAACACAAAATCGCACTTAAAACCTGCGAAAATTATCCGAATTATTTACTATGTATTTAGTACAAATACGGCGACAGATTGTTTGGTCATTGTTTGGATTTTAAGAACCGTTCGCGCCTCGCATAAACACTCGGACTGCCTTGATCGCGCTTCTCATTATGAGCCATAAAACCAGTAAGTTTCAGCTAAAAATTACATAAAAAAAAATCATTTTTTGAGTTTAATTTTGGAGATAACGAGGCTAAATTAAGTATTTGGCACACATTTTACTCGCAGATTCCAGAACATCATCTTCTAAAACTTAAGGGCCATTTTCAATTTTTACTCTTTTTGCTAAAATCTTATTTTTGGGCTAGGGCGACAAATTTTATTTGTATGTGCGATTCTGTCAGCATAAACAGACCTTTATACACACACAATCAATGACTTACGAAACATCGTATAACAAGTGATGTGGTCAGATGGAGTAAAAACAAATCAAGCCGATCGCTTCATTAACATATCAAAACATTAATTAAATATCAAAACATTAATTAAATGAAATTAATTAAATGAAAGAGGACCGTTTTTGCAGTCCCAAGGAAAAACGAGACGATTTCAACATAATTTCAGTTTTTGAAACTACTTTATCCATCATTGCATTCAAGGTATTCCCCTTGCGTTTGGCGTCAGAGATTAAAAGGCTGAAAAGGATTCCATGCATTAGCGTGTTAAATTAATAGACGTAACATGAATGGTCTAACTGCATTGCAATGTCCCGCGTGATTACCAATCCATGTTATAAACGTGTATGACGTGCATTACGAAATTATCAACAACATCGTTAGACCACTGACAAATCCTCACATAGATGACGGATCAGGAGGTATATCAGATACGGCGGCTAAGATCGGCCATATGTAAAATCCGCGCATGCCATCCCTTTCAATACGTTTGACGCGGATAATTTCATTAAAAAACTTGCCTGGCTATACTGTAAGGTGTTCTGCCTAAAGTAAAAGTTTTCCAGTTTTTGCCCCAACAACCCGTGTTTTCCCATGAGTTCTTTATGTGAAACTCAACCACATGCCTGGTTGGATGGTAAAGGACGAAACGAGCGTTCTTAAGATACAATGTGAAACGCTGCATAAACACTGTAGTAAAAAAGGAACAATTGATTTGAAAATTGGTGCCATTCGAAATTTCACTCTATATTTAAGTTACTTCTTAAAATCTATAATTTAAACCCAGGATATAAAATCCAATTGATTTTGTATAAACAATTGCATGTCATGCTTGCGGTTGCATGGGAAAACTTCGATGAAACATGACAACCCAGAAGCTTAGAAACGAGTGATGAAACACGTCTTAAATACGGTTCATGATGACTTAAGTTGCATCACGACTTTGAACACTTGGATGACTTGGGTTCATATTTAATAATGGTTACGTTTTAGCGCATAAAAGAGGGGTAAATTTATTAATATCATTCCAAATTGCAATATCAAATCTAGCGTTCACCCACCAAATCATTCTATTCGAAAAAAAAGAAAATATCAACTGCACTGAATCATGTAAACGTTATGATACAGCTTGTTTTACACAAAACATCAATATAATCTTAATCGACACACATGCATAATAGACATACTGGAGGGTGGAAGTAGCTTAACACACATATCTTTTAGACTTCATATACAAAGCAAATGTTGAATTTGAATTAGTCATACAGTTACAGATACGCTGCACTTAGCCCTACCACTTTCATTGTTGTTACAATTTTTAAGCGGTTGCAATTCAAAACATTTTGACTAATACCATACTATATTTTTCAGGGCCAATGTGAACAAGGAGAAATCTTCGAAGATGGCAAATGTTTTGGTAAGTATGTTATGTATATATCTAGTTGCAATGACTAATTCAACATTTATATCATCATTATAATTGCCCTTTTTTAAATCCAAAATTTTCCTTGAAAAAGGACAACCTTAGTTGCCAATCTCTCTATCTGAAACAATGTTATATAGATCTTTAAACCATATCAATATCATCTCTCTTTCTCATTTCAAGAACATCCTTTCTATTATCTATCATAGACCTTATGATTGATAAAAAATTGTCATTTAGTATCAAGTCTTTACATTGGTTATTTCAAAGATAATATTCATGGCAGTCATCTTGACTCTTGCTCGATCTATTCAAAAAATGAACTTATTTGGTAAAATTATATTGTTTTATTATCTTACTGTGATATTGAAAAATGACATTGTCTAGAGTAATACAATATAAACAATAAAAATCATCTATCCATAATTACTTTTTTCAATTAGAGAAATTTGATATTTCATCAATTATTTCGAAGAGGAAAACGCAAAAAAAAGAGGAATTGTATTTACAGTAAACGCGCTTTATAACTTTGCATCGTGCGGGCGTGCGCAAGATAGAAATTTAGCGTGGACAAATTTCGATTTAAGCGTGGAGTGTTTTGAGCGTGCGGGCGTGCAGGCGTGCGGGCGTGCGAGCGTGCGGGCGTGGATAAACAAACATGATCATGTCGATTGTGTATATCATATTTAATAAATAATTGTAATACATATATAAAGAATTTATTCTTAATAGTAAAATTTATTCTTAATATTTTTCTTAACACCTAGTTATTCGGCCGGCCCCATGCACCTTGTCAGGTGCTTAAGACTGCTTTAAGTGTTGCTTAAAGTTTAAGCATAATTTGATTTGAGTTTTCACTTATAGATGTTAATATTTCAATTCCTTTCGCAGATTAAACTTATGATAGATAGACCTATTTAAATGTTTACAGTGTTATTCACTATTGGGGTTGCTGCCATTATTATGAGAAAATAACGCATTAACTATATATCATTTAGACAAAATAAATCATTCATTCACTAGAGTAAAGGTAACTTAAAACAATTCTGTGCAATTATTTCAGCATTTAATTCTTATAATTATGATAAGGGGTAATTTAATGTACATATTCTCTTTAACGAATATGTATTCATAAAATAATACTTCGATATTAGATAATAAAATGTTAGGGATCAATTTAATCTTAAGAAATAAAGGAATTAAAATAGGTATTAAAGGTATTGGTTTGGTAGCTGCTCAAGTGATTATCGAGGCATATAGCAGAATGATTAGTTGTTGTGCCTGGCATCCTTTATATACACACATATATAAGCGTGCGGGCGTGCGGGCGTGCAGGCGTGCGGGCGTGCGAGCGTGGACAAAAATGAATTTAAGCGTGGAGTAATAAGCGTGCGGGCGTGGAGTTTTAAGCGTGCGGGCGTGGAGTGGCAAAGTTATAAAGCGCGTTTACTGTACCACAACTTTTTTGCCAGTCGCTGAAAATATGTTTGGTTGTATAGCGGTCTTACATGGGACTTCTCCACTTAAAAACTCTTATTTACATTGCCAAGGTGTTCTTTTGTGTATAAAATCTACTGAATAGTTAAAGCAGTATGATATTTCATATACAGTTCAACGTTGTTGTGGTCAAACTGAATAATATTTATAATAATGTGTTCCTATAATTTTGTCTTAACGAGGGCACTCAACGATTTATTTTTTCTTATATTCATCAATATGTTTATTCTGAAGTTGCAAGCAAGGAACGCAGAAAAGCTATTGCAAGCAAATTTACAATCTCCTACCAGAATAAAGATTTCAAGAAATCAAATTTGTATGAGGTTATTCTTTCACAGATTCGTTAACAGATACTAAATTTAGATACAGCTGCATCGGTTGATATATTTACAAACAGAATCCTAGGGTAAGATAATCGTTTCGAAAAAAAAAACTTTGTTCTGTTCTGAAAAAGTGGCAAGCAAGGAAGAACTGCTACAAGAATAAAACACAATCACAACGACTATGTCACAAAAAATTCGTTTTGTTCATAGATTCGTTATCAGTAGCCCGTAACCTCGTTCTCGAATAGAAATGATACTATCCGATCAACGTCGTTAATTGTTTGTACATTTGTAAAATATTCAAGTATACCATTATCATATATAATTGATAACTATACAGGCATACCATAATCACGAAATTTTCTCACACATATTTCTTCTCTTTAATTTGTAGATTCGTTATCAGTGGCCCGTAACCTCGTTCTCGAATGGGAATGGTTCTACCCAATCAACGTCGAGTTCACATCACAAGTCGAAACCAACATTCGCGATTACGTCATAGCGGAAGTGATTAAATTCAGCGAAGATATGCGTGACCTTGACCTTTCGCGTCCTTTTTGTCCGGATCCCACGTGTTCAACTTTGAACCTTGAGTTCCGGTTGAGTCCCAACGAGCAGCGGCTGTGGTGTACATTTCGGCTGGAAGATATCA
>LQRL01126033.1:12135-37129 GCA_001703475.1 Hydroides elegans
TATTGTGAAATTCTGATTTTACAATAGCTCCAACATTGTTCTGAAATCCTATTGTGAATATGGAATTCTAAGTCAATGTGTACTAAATTCGTGTTAACTTGATTTTATGAAGCTTAAGTTTGCTCAGGTATTTTCTTGCAAATTCATCAATCTTGATAAATCAAAACTACTAATCGATGCCTTAAACGTGTCCCTTGTTATTTCTTTATCACATTTTTTTAGTTTTAATAATTTGGCATAAATCCGTAGTATATCTAAACGTATTAATTAATTCCTCGCAGCAATCTTCTGTCGGAAGCTCCGCCCCTCACTGCTCCAACTGCTTTGCAGGATGCTGTGGGTGAAGGACGCTTTAATTTAGGGGTAAGTTTGATTATTGAATAATAGTTTTAAAACATAAAAGATATATTAACCATAAAGGAGCGAAATATTGTGAGAAAATTAAGAATAATGGGTATGCGTTAAATAATGACATAGGTTATAATCCTCTGATCCTATTTTGCAAATCAGGATATTGTTTAATCGAATTGTTATGCATATTTCACGTCTGGATGCTAGTTCAAATTCATGTTTGCTCCCAGTTAATTACAAAGATGAACGTATATGGATAACATAATATAGAATATATGAAAACTGACAGGCATTTTTCTCAAATGATGCATTGTTACCTGTAATTTATATCAGACATTTAAGCTAGACTTGTATACAATTAGAAATGTGCAGTGTACATGCACACACACATGACTTGATGATCGAGTTTGGTGGTTAAGTTTCACTTGGTGTAATGTTGTTTTCCATGAATCATACCGCGGGGTTTCACAATTGTGATAAACATTCCCAAAATAATTGGTTTTGTTTCGGTCTTTATTAAATAAAAAGCAATTGGAAACTTTATTATGGACTTGGCGTTTAAGCTTAGCTTTTATTGTGTTTAGGAATATCAAAACCATTATTAGTTACCAAGCCAGGCGCACCTATACAGTGGCGCGCGGCTCCAAACTTTCTTTTTTTTTCGCTAAGCATTTAGTATTTTACGTTAAGGGGTTGCAAGATCAGAATTTAATGTTTAATGTTTAGTGCTTAACATTAAGCGGTTAACATTTAATTTTTATCGTTTATTTTCATATATTAAGTATGGCGGGTATATGTTCTATGGTGTTTTGGTTTTGCTTGAATGAGGCTTTATATTAAATAAAACTCATTCAAACACTTGTGTATGGTACTTTCACAGTTAACGTTTATGTGGTTACCGCTTATCCTTTTACGGCCTGTTCACACGGGACGCGGCAGGCGGCAATATACTTATATGTTCTTTATAGAACTTGCGGCGGAGTCTATAAAAAACATATAAGTATATTGCCGCCTGCCGCGTCCCGTGTGAACAGGCCCTTACGTTTTCTCATGAGGGGCTGGACACACGCCCGACTGTAACTCATACTTTACCCATTCCGCAACGCTCTCACCATTTCAATTACTGGCATTTGATGATTTTAACATTTTGATTAAGATGTGTAAGTCTACAATGACTAATTTATTTTATAAAAATGTGCATTAATTACTGAGACAGCGCATAATATGCACCATGCGTGAATTCATGCGTCCATTACGCTGCGTTCAACACTTAATGTTATAGGAAAAACCAACATACCCCGCGTTCAAATTCGGCTCATAAATTATGCCACGATCTACATCGACATCCGCCAATTTAATATGTTCTGCATCCACGCTTAATAAATCATATATTTTATCTTACATATTTCATCACCAGGAGCCCAACGACCTTGATTCGAACGGACAAACCACCAACTACGACCTTTTGAGCAACACGCGATACTGTGACCTTGGAGCAGAACTGCTTGGAAGCGGAGGCAGCTCACTTTGTGGTATGTATGTTTTATATGGTTATCATAAGTTAATTGCAATTAAGAGCAAATCTTTATTTTTTTTGGAATTTTGCATTTTTTTTCCAGAACAGAACAAAGATGTTTCAAAATGAATATCTATCTCTAACATATGTACACGAATCTGTCAGAGAAAAAAACTTATACACCTATGATTTCTTGAAATCTTTATTCTGGTAGGAGATTGTATATTAGCTTGCAGTAGTTTAGCTTTTCTGGGTGTCTTGCTTGCAACTTCAGAATAAACGTTTTGATGCAAATCAGCGTATTAAGCTTATTTCTAAGATATCTGATCATCTTCCGCTATACAATTAATAGATTGAGATATTCTTTTACAAATAAATGGTTGAGTGCCCCTCTAATATGTACTCTCAAGTCAATATTTACCTCAACAACCCGTTTATATCCAATTAATCGATTGGTTTACAGATATATAGAAGTCTGTTTGTATTTTCAGGTGTATGTGCGCGTGGTTTCTATGGAACCGTAGACCGGGTTTGTCATGAATGCGAAATCGGTACATACCAAGAAGATCCGGGCATGTTGAATTGTACGCAATGCCAACCGCCTTTGTCTACGCTAAATGATGAATCTAGAAGTGTGGATGATTGCATATGTAAGAAAACAGTTTCGAATGCAGTAGATTTTCTAGGAAATCAGTGACATTGAAAGTTTATTTAACAAACACAATTAAAAGAATTATACAAAAATCATATGGAATATCAGTGTTTAACGTTGTAAATTACATCAATTTTTCCTACACTTGGCGACGTAAGCAACACATTGCGACGTTGGTGTATTTAATTTTATGATGGGCGTTCCATCATTCAACCTATTTTTTTTAAATATGTTGTTTCATAATTGGAGCATACCGACACTTGTGGAATTTTAAAAATAGCTGCGAAATTCAAAGAACCGATCTCGCTGATTGATTATCGCTTGAAATGCCGCAAGAATATACTCGTACCATAATTATATAGATATATTTAATACAAAAACGTTACAAACCAAACAAAATCATAACATTATCACTAATTAATAATACATGTGAATAGGAAAATAACTTTATGTTCTATATATCTTTCTATTTAAGTGGTATGCGAGGCCGGTTCCTATGCTAACGAAGCCGGTACGGAGTGTATCGAGTGTCCGTTCGGTGAATACAACTCGAACCGGGGACAAACGAGATGTTTCGAATGCAGTTCCGGGCGAACAACGTTCACGACGGGGAGCAGTTCTATATTGCGTTGTACAGGTAATTATATTTGGTTCCGGTAAAATGTTGATGTTATTTTGTCATTTGACCTGTTCTAATGAATACTTTTAAAGATTTTTTTTCATGGAGCTTGCAATAAAAGAGAAGAGGATTAGTTGACAATGAAACTACTGTTTCATTTAACGACCCATTTTTGGACGGATCTCTCTCTCTCTGACGTCCGATTTCTTTGCAACGTTGACATTATAGGATTCGTATGTCCGCTACAAAAAAGGATGTTTCTCGGCTTGCCGAGTGTGGTGAAGCGTCTAATAATGCCGGATCGAACGTAATAGATATTAAGATTGATATACGTTTTGTCTGACCAACCTCTTAACGCAACCGAACAGAAATTAGATTCTGGTCAATAAATCTAAGATAATGCAAATAATTCATCCTCTTTTGAATAAATAGCATAACCTACGTCATGATGTCCTGTTTTCCTTTTAGCAAACAAAATAGGTGAATTTAGTCATTGAAATATGAAGGGCATCCCACGACACATTTTTCAAAAAGTTGTTAAATCACCTTGAAACAACAATACAAGTATAAACAACAACAAAATAATGGTTTTTGAACATTAATATTTCGCAAAAAGGTGTTCCTTTTTTCCAAGCCAGCTGGGCTGTTCCTCCTTTTCTAGCCAGCTTGGAACGGAAAAGGAGCACCTTTTGCGAAAATTGAAATGTTGAATATATCTAATGTACCTATTATACATTGTAAATAATAGTTTATTATACAATTGCACGCAGGTTTAATCAAGTTTGAAATAATTATTCTCAATATTTATTACGAAAATGAGGAAATTATCAAAAAAGGTGTTCCTCAATCTGCTAAAATCTCCAAGCTAGAATGATTTTGCTCTAAATTTCCAAGCCAGCTGGAATTTGGTGGGGAACAGCTTTTTGGGGGAACAGCTCGTGGGGTACCCTTCAAATATGGTGTCGTGTTAATCTGAATTGATACCCAGCTGAGCTTTCATTGAACATCTCGAGCCCGTCACGCTTTGTTGACCATTGTTTCTTGTTTCTGACTGAAGGGTTCTATGCATTAAATGGCTATGCTGTTATTACTTATTTTGCAAATAAAATGGGTACAGGCGTTATATAAATGTTCTATTACAGAGCGATTCCTCTCACATACAGTGGCGCGCACACCTAACTTCTCGATTTCTCTACCGTTTAGCGTTTAGCGTTTAGCGTTTAAGGGTTTGCACGATAAGAATATAGCGTTTAACGTTTAGCGTTTAGCGTTTAACGTTTAGCGTTTAGCGTTTGATGAAAGGGTATATAGGAGATTAAGATAAGCACTCATAATGATGTCCTTTATATACCATTCACACCTTGAGTGGCTATGGTTTAGCGTTTAGCGTTTAACGTTTAGCGTTTAGCGTGTAACGTTTAGCGTTTTAGGGTTTAGCGTTTAGCGTTTGTGCGTTTAACGTTTAGCGTTTAGCGTTTGCCACGAGAAGTTAGGTGTGCGCGCGACTGTATTCTCGCATCAACTACCATACGATACAATGTTTTCATATAGTATAATTAATATCAAGTCATGGTCTACAGTTAAAATCTAAATCAAAAGATGTACATATACACAATAAAGCATTCAACTATTAAATACCTATATGTATCGCATAATTATCTGTATTATCTAATAACGTCTGTGAACGAAATGTTACGATAAATAGGATCTAGTTTAAGGCGGTAGAAATAAGCGTAGCTAATTTTAAACATGCTAGATAATTATAGGTAACATACGAGGAAACATTATTTCGCGTCGAATCAGCATCATGTTTCCCAATTTGCATACAATCCTTCGGGCATAACTGCAATTATCATATAATGTCATTTTTCAGTAAATCATATTTGAACCCATCTTATGAAAAAAAAATCATAGATTTTTTTTTTGTAATAATACATAAGTTGCAATATATATTGAAATGTATAAATTCTTTTTTTTTATATGTTATCTAATTGCGTTATAACAGATCCCTGTGATCCCGGGTACAAACTGACCCTGTCGGGCGAATGCGAAATCTGTCCGCAAGGCACTTATTTAGAAGAGCCCTTTTCGGTTCGAGAGTGCACTCCATGTCCTGATGGACTAACAACGGCATCTGATGGGGCGGGGTCCAGTGATGAGTGCAATGTCGGTACGTAATCAAATTATTTATTTGCTTATTAATTTAAAGCTATTCAAGATTTATGATTCTTCTCATCTCCTCTCATAAGTATCACATGAAGAGCTCCGAGCAACAGTGTGTTAAGTCGATTTGTTTCGCCAAAATATATTGCTACGTGTCACCTGATTATAGATCCATGTTATAAACTTGAATTATGTTACGAACTCAATGGGAACATAATAATTTCATTCTTTAGCTGTTTGTCAATCCTTATATAAATTACAAATATAAAACATTGAATGCCTATTTTCTAAAAACGTCCATTAAAAGACTTAACACAATGTTGCACGGACCCCTTGAAATATTGCTACGAGCACAACAAATGAGCTAGATATATGAGACCATTTTAGGATGAAGGAGAGTTTAATATCCAGAAATCATTGTAAAGGCTTGCCAATTGAATCTGTTGAGGGATACACCATTACAAAATATAACAGAGGCATACACTCCTGAATATGTTGAAGATAGAAATACTTGTGTAACGCTTTGGTTTTTCTCCTAATCATATAGTTCAAATCGAAATAAGTTATTCATTATAGTTATGTATTTCTAAGCAAATAAAAATGAACTGCATATTTTTCAAAGTAATAATTATGACATTTTTTTAATGTTTATATTCTAGCTATTTGTGACGTCGTAGAGTTCAGCGCACTTCTAGTCTTACTTCACTAAGATATGTCTTATCAAACTCTTCCACGATATTGAATTGTATTAGAGATTTCCATTGCTTTCACCAAGTAAAACACATTAATAAAAACTTGTTTTTCACTCTATGCAGCCATATGTGCCGCCGGTGAGTTCAGCGCAAGCAACAACCCCGGGGAGTGCACCCCGTGTCCCGTCAACACCTACAAAACCGCGGAAATGACGCAATGCGCCAGTTGCGGTGACGCATCCATGTGGCTAACGGATGACGTGGGATCGACGTCACAGGATGACTGCAGATGTCAGTATCTATTGAATATATAATTTATGGTGGACTATATCGTTGATTTGTAACATATAGCATTAGCGATTATATCAGTAAACAGGTATCATTTTGAACAGTTAGTGTGTATATCAAAATATCAGCATTGTATTTTTAAAAATAATAAAAATCTGAGGACTCGATTCATTTAACGTCAAAAGTTAACACGCGCGATGAGTAACAACTTAAAACAATGTACTTCAAATTTACACGCAAACTGGAATCCGCGAAAAAATTACCTTTTCGAAAATTTATATGCTTTTACTCAGTGTCAGATAGGTCCCCTTTCAATCGAAACCTTTCAATTTTCTAATGGTTAGCTCTTCTTTTATTCCAGTCTATTGCGGCGGCGGCAGTTTCATCTCTTCATCCGGTGAAAGTTGTGAGTCCTGTCCACACGACTCGTACAAGGGTGCCGAAGATTTATTCGCCACCCAGTGTACGCCTTGTCCAGATTCCGCTCCTAAAACGGCCAGCAGCGGGTCGACATCGGTGGACAGCTGTCAATATGGTGAGTATTCACAATAATCATTATTGCCTCCCTATAATATGCTATGGTAAAAAAGAAACGGCATCAGTTCGATTATATAGTTGTCTGGTGCCACATGAATGAGGGTCTATCAGCATAATCTGTGAAGTTTAAACAAGAGATGCCCTCATTCCCATACCTCTACACACAACCACTGCATGTACGCCTTGTCCAGATTCCGCTCCTAAAACCGCAAGCAGCGGGTCGGCATCGGTGGACAGTTGCCAGTATGGTAAGTTGTGTCTCCCTCCATATAATTTGCTATGGGAGAACTATGGAATAACATGAATTTGAAGATACAAAGGGGACCGATGCAGCATAAAAACGATGTCCTATAAGCATTTAGCAAGACATTTATTATTAGGCGAAATGAGATACGTCCGCCACACATCCACACACAAAACGACGAATGTGCTCTGATCGGTTTATTTTTTTGCAAACGACTAAATGAAGACATCTGCCAATTTATAAAAAATAAGTCAAAATGAAACGAATACTCTCATAATCTATCACAAATTATCGATATCTAAAAAAAAACATATAATAATGATATATGCTTACGTATTTTAGCTCGTTGCGAGCGCGGCTACGAAATAAGCGCCGGCAACCCACTCCAGTGCGCCATATGTGACCACGGCTTCTACCAGGCCATCAACGAACCCATATTCCAGCGATGCCAGGCTTGTGATGAGGGCAAGAGTACGCGGGAACAAGGGGCAGTGAGCAGCACCCAGTGTGAAGGTATGAGGATAATCAAGTTTGAAATAAATTTTCATAGTATAGCATAGCAATACTTAATTATTTTGTTTTTTGTTTACGCAAACGGAGCAGGTTATATTTTTGGTCCGTTGTTTGTTTGCAGCATTTGTGACTAACATACTTTTGGTTTAGAAGCTATGAACAAATATCAAACGTATACAATAATGTAACATATAAGAATCCTATGGCAACAAACACCAGAGATTATGTACATTGTATGTTGTATGCTACCTCAAGATAACTCGCCTTGAATAAAAGATGTCTATATGCCACTATGGTCTGAATAAATAATGATTCCATTTAATTTCAATTAATGAAAATACAGCAGATTCATATGCTCTATGAACATAATATCATATTTACATATAGTCAACAACCATGGAATTAAGAAAATAAATAACGTCCCCATATAATGCTTTTGATAAATTCTTTATACGATTTGGGTTAAGTCTAATGGTTAAGACTTGACTTTGGTTGCTCGAAAATATTGGTAAACGTATTAACTTAATCCTTTTAATTTAAATATTCCAGAAATTCATATGTTTTTGTTAGTGGTCCTCTGTGGCGCAATGGATAGAGGTGGGAACTTTTGTACAAGCATACATGGAGTCCAAAAGGCCAAACAAGCGGGTTCGGGATCGAATCCACCCACAAGCGGCTTGTGGGTGGATTCGATCCCGAACCGTTTTTTCGCCTCTTTTTTTTATGTTGCGCTGAATCATGAATTAAAGAGAGATTCTCTCTAATTTCTTCACTTAAATGCTTTTTTTATTCTTTATCTTGTTTGGTTTGATTAACAAGAAAAAAATCAAAGAACAGAGAGTAAAGCAGCATCGTACACAGCTCTTCTTATGTTTTGTTGTTTAGAAGTTTGTCATTTTATTGTTGAGCATAAGATATACAATATATAATATGATTGCATAAGAAAACCCTAGATACTTTATACCCTTTGGATCTTAAGACTGCTAAACGCGTGGAAACAAAAGAGCAAACTGTACGGCCTGGTTTTGCAAAAACAAAAACCTAGACGCAAACGCGGAGACCTAAAAATGTTTAAGAAACTAGATAGAGTCATCGCACCAAACAAAGAGAGAACAATTCAGATCAGATCATGAGTACAAATTCGATTACCAAGCATCTTTAATTGGATTTAACGCAATCTGCGGAGCGACGTTGATGTGACACATTCGACATAATTCGCAGCTTATATGTATAATATATTCAATGTTTTTCAATATTTTCATTTTCCAGAATTCTGCGAATCCGGATACGAGCGCACTGTGATCGGTGACTGTATCCCCTGTCAGCGCGCCTTTTACAAGGACAATTCAGAGGGAATCGAGGAATTGTTCGGTGAATGCAAACCTTGTCCGGTTGACTTCATTACGTCATCAGTGGCGTCGACATCGGTGCAAGACTGCAGTGTCCGTAAGTGGTTGCATTTTTGTAAAGAAAACGTTATAAAAACGAATTTTAAAGAGGTATATTCGCATATTTACTAGTTTAGCAAGTGGTTGCATTTTAGCAAAGAAACCGTTCTACAAAAACGAGTCTTTTAAATAAATATATTTGCATATTTTACTGATTTCGGAGAAAATAACGGTCTTGTTGTGTCTTAATTGATTTTTAATTGCGAATGTACATGCATGTTGCATGAAAGAGGCCTACGTTTAACTGGAGCATATGATACATTTCGGACACTTTGAGAATAAGGTGCATTAATGATAACATCTTAACCAACGATTTTGATCATACTTTAATTGCAATTGAAATTCGTCCAAAGCACATGAACATAATGGACTAATTTGACAAAAAGACTAATTCAAACTTCGATTATGAACACATTCATTGCCACGTATTTTATCTATGATATACAAATAAAGAATAATGCTTCTCATCGACAGGAAACTGCAGTTTAGGCTACTTCTTGCACGAAGAGGATAATTTGTGCAGAATATGTGAACGGGGAACATACCAAGACGAATTATATCGCACATCGTGCAAATCATGTCCGGATGAAACTACGACGGTCGGAGATGGGGCAACGAGGGAGATCGATTGTTCCGGTTGGTTGGATTTCTATAAGTATTAATCTTTGAATGTTTTTATTTTGTGCTTAGGTGGATATTTTATATTTGAAATTGCTTCATTTTGACTTTGATTTTATACTTAGGAACTCATTTGCCAAAACGTAAAATAATCGAATCAATATGCATTCATCAAATGGTATACAAAAGTGTTAAAAGTGATTGTTTAATTAGGGTGTAAAAGTAAAAAGATTCAAGATGTTGGTTACATACTATCATCCCATCATACATGGTCTCCCCTTAGGACCCATACTCTCCAATATATCTTAATCTTAACCTTTTACTGAATTTAAAGGATAAGGTTAAGAGTAGCTACGAAGATTGGTCCAGTTGTCCGAAGAGAGCCGCTGGGTACAACATGATTATACTATTTGTATGATATTATCTTGATAAAGTAATAATTAATGTTTACAAGAAAAAACCATATGGGGTAAAAGACAATTTAACCAATATTTATTACCTTTTCCTCATACAGTAATCGTCGGCCGTGTTCGATACGCGTTTCGTATCAAATTCAACCTCGAATGGCGACAGCAATACTTCAACCCAGATAGCAATCTTTACGGCACCCTCGAAAACCGAATCCTCAAGCAAGTTGATCGCGCACTAAGGACTGGAGTGGGAGGTTATAGAGAGGGATTGCGTCTGAGATCATTGTCGTAAGTATAACGTTTACGAATTAACGTTGCAAATTTGAATATATGTATAACTCATTATCATTTATAAATTCAAGCAAAGCCCCTCTATTTTAAAAACTTCTCTTATATATAAAGATATATTCTGTATTTTATTATCGCAAGTGTATTTTCAAATTATAAAACTAATATATCATTTGAATTTTACTTATGATGCGGGCAGGTACACGCGGAATAAATAAATCGAGCGATCTTTGATTTACTATAATTCTTCGAATTTTGCATCGTGCATGCTAGCATCTTCGGCTTTATATTTTTCAACATATTTATTCGATTCAACTTATATTCTTTATTCGATCTTTTAGACCGGGCAGCGTTGAGGCCCACTTAGTTGCCCTGTTCTACGAGGATGACCCCGATTTAGAAGCAGAGATCGAATAAGTACATTAAACATTCATATTGAATTTACACCAACTTTTCACTCCTTTTCATTCCCTTTTCCTCTATTAGACCGGGCAGCGTTGATGCCCACCTCGTAGCACTGTTCTACGAAGGCAAAACAAAGAAAATATGGAGTTTGACACATCCATATTCGATTTGAGTAATAATTCGGTATGCGTAAATCCATTTCATTTTAAATTCGCATATAGACCTGGCAGCGTTGAGGCCCACCTAGTCGCCCTGTTCTACGAGGATGATCCGGATTTAGAAGCAGAGATCGAGCAAACACTGAACAACGCGGTGAGCAGCGAACAATTGAGCGATCGCGAAGTAGACGGAACGAGTCCGCTGCCTATTGATCCGAGGGCGACGGATCCGTTTGCGTTTGGCCTTATCGATAGAGGTAAAATACTATCTATGTTCATTTCATGCAAAACGATGCTATATTTTTCACGGTTCAACTATATAAAACTAAGTGTTTATATTATATTAAAAAGAAAACATAAAAAAACATCCTTATCTGTTTCATGTTATTATATATATATATTGTTGAATCATGGCACGTTGTCTTAGTTGAATCCGCATTCGACTCTTTTCTTACGAAAATAAAGGGTTAAAATAGAAAATATAAAAAGTATGAAATAATAACAAATGACCCAAAACGATACGTAATTCAAAGTGGATTCCTTATGTGAAAAAAATCGAAAGTTATATCATAACGCAAGAATGAGAATGATCCAAGTAACGAATGGATGGATATATTTGCTGTTGACAAGCAATTAACTGGACCTTTTGAAAATATTTCACATAAGTATGATACCTTTACTAGATTTCTATGAACGCGGCCAACGCTAAAAACTATGATAAACAGTAAAATCAACTACTGACTTTTTCGCCGTTGAGCCACGCTCTAATAAGCATATCAAAAGTAACGCATAGGTATGATCATTTCTGAAACGAAGTATACTTTACCGTTTGACACCACTATATAAATCTATATGTTCCAGATTTCTGTGAACGCGGTCAACGCTACAACTACGACATATCGGCGTGCGAACCATGTCCGGTCGGTTGGTATCAGATGGAGACACTGGCCGATGTGTGTCTCCAGTGTCAGGATGGATATTCGACTGAAGACGAGGCAACGGTCGGAGAGGAGGCAGATGTTTGTAAACGTGAGTATTATGTCCATTTTTGTCATATGTAAACTTGAGGTAATCGAGTTACATGTCGTCTTTTTATGTACCATTTCGGCGCATTACCTTAATTACATCATATATAAGGCCGCGTTACCGCAAACAAAACAGCACACAAATAAAAGCTCGAAAACTGAAAGCTCGAAACCGACATTTGTATAAAAGCATAGCAATTTATCGCTTCTGTGCGGTTTTTTTAGCAATATTAACGAGCTTTCTTTGGCGTAAACGCGGTTTTAGGATAGATAGCCTTTAGGACGAAGAGTCTTAAGAATATCTTAGAAAACCTTTATCTCAAACATTAAACCAGGCTAACGCTGTGTACGTGTTATATTTTATTGAAGTTTTATATACATTTTACAGTGATCTGCGACGCCGGTTTCGAAGACCGCAACGGTGCATGCCGGGAGTGCGCGGAGGGATATTACAAGGAGAGCGCAGGCGTCGAATCATGTGACGAATGCGTGGGAAGCCTGATCACCGTGGCTACTGGGTCGACCACAGCGGATGCATGCATTGGTATGTTTAATTCAATAGGTTTGTTGTTTGTTGTTTTGGCGGTTGTGATTGGTCAATGAGATATGACAAGGAAGGAGAGCGAAGGCGTCGAGTCATGTGATGAGTGCGTTGGCAGTCTGATCACTGTGGCTACCGGGTCTACAACGGCTGATGCATGCATTGGTATGTTTATAGATTTCTTCTTAAAAGGTGGATGTGATATGTGGTTGTTGGAAATCCCAAAAAGTATTGCACTCGCATCTTTTAGTGTATTAGAATTTTCTTCTATGTCTGATCTCGGTTTGGTTTAATCAATTGAATGTATGGTGGTAGGAAAAGGGTGAAAGAAAGACCAATTCGAAATAGGGTCCTAAGGGCAAATATATATCAAATGTGAAAAACATTGTCATATGCATGGTTGTGGTGGATGTTGGTGGTAGAATGAAGTCGTAACGCAATATAACATCCCCCGGCTGCAACATTTTGTTATATGCGGTTTTATTATATATGACCAATATGAAAAATATATAAAAAGAATGATGGAGTTTGTGACGCTCGAATAAAAGTTTTGCTTTTAATGTTTCACTAAGATATCATGGATATCATCTAATAGTGGCTTGATGCAACTCTATTGACACCGATATATATTTAATTTTTAATGTCATTAATAAATATAAAATCTAAAGGAAACAAAAAACAGAATAACACATTTTTAAATTTTTGCATGTCACCCCGCTTTCACCACCAGCTTTTCATGTGTTCACGTTTTTTCGCTTTCCCCGCCCTTTTTCAGCTCCCTGTCCTGCCGGAAGCTTCAGTAACGACATCCGCCGTTGCGAAGAATGTCCACGTGACACATATAACGAAGATGAAAACCAAACCGGATGCACGGAGTGCCCAGAATTCCTTGGCACACTGGGAACAGGTGCATCGTCGAGCGCGGAATGCGTTGGTAAGGGTGACCACTTCAATAAAGTGACATAATTTTTGTTTTGTGACTCATTTATATGTTTTTAATGTCGCGCTTTATAATGATGCTTGCACCTCGAGATCATTTATGTACAAGCATCACACAATTCGAAATATGTGTCCAGCGCTTTTTGTTTTTTGGCATGTTCACATTAAAATATAATCTTTAAAATCATTAAATAACTCTTGATGATCTGTTTTCCTATGAATAGCTTTTTCTACATTTCAAGGATTTTACCATTTGCTATATTTGTTTTTTATTGCATATGATAGAAATGTAAAATATAATAACATAATCGTCAATGTCGAAATCGCACAAAAAAAAAACGTTTATAATTTTACTAACTTAGAAACATATGCAATAAAACCAAATCACCAATAAATGCATAGATTTAATAATATGAGAGCTTTGAATGTTCCTTTGTATCTTTATGACAGATGACTGCGTATCCAACAACCCTTGCTTAAATGCCGCCACGTGTGTCTTTAACAACAACGACGGAACTATAAGCTGCGCATGCGCGGCAGCTTTCACCGGAAATCTATGCGAACAACGAATAAGTGCGTTTTTATATGTTTTATTGTGCTTTCTTTTAGTAAATATTCTTGTCCTATAAATGTATATGATGGTGTTGTGTTAGGCAATGTGACCAACTATTGCTCATCGTTGTGTTTCCATGTTTATCTGTTATCTTTTGCGTTTATGAAAACGGAGCAGGTTATATTTTTGGTCAGTTTTTATTGCAAAATTAGTGACCGGCATAACTTTGTCTTAGGAGCTATGAACAAGCATCATCAGCTTCTCAATGAGAGAATTAATTCACTATATTCACATGTTAATATACAATTGATGCTTAAATCTGGTTTACTGAAACTAATGGGCGGTATTGCTAAATGACATTTATCGGAAATTCAACGGGGGCACCGAACATAATTCCTTGAAATAATAAGCATAAAACATATCAAATTATACCATACATAATCTCATATTACCGTTAATTACTGAAGATATATAGAAAGTGCCGAGTTCATAAACGCTTAATCGACAGGTGGTGTTTTGAATACATATATCTCCCAAATCACTGGTACAGCCATGAATATTTGAAAACAGTTCATCCAGAACATATTTATGTATGGTTTGAAATAATTTTATTATCTTTCTTTCCAAAGAGTGGAAGCATCCCAAGTATGTGTCAAAACTCGAAATATCGCTTTTTCGATGCCGATAATTAAATAATAGGTTTATATTGTATGTTACCCTAAGAGAACTCGCCTGAGAAAATGATATGTCATCAGGGTCTAGATAAATTATGATTTGATTTCATTTTATTTAATAAAAAAAATGAATTCATAAAATGATAGCAGATTCATATGCTCAATGATTATAATATCATATAAACATAAAGTCAACAACCATGGAATTAAGGCAATAAAGGAAACGTCCCCATATAATGCTTTGAAGGGATTTTCTATACGATTTGGGTTAAGTCTAATGATTTAGACCTGACTTTGGTTGCTCGAAAATATTGGTCAACGTATTAACTTAATCCTTTTAATTTAAATACTCCAGAAATTTATATGTGTTTGTTTGTTGTCTTCTGTGGCGCAATGGATAGAGGTGGGAATTTTTGTACAAGCATACAAGGCGTCCAGCAGGCCAAACAAGCGGGTTTGGGATCGAATCCACTCCGGCTTGTGGGTGGATTCGATCCCAAACCGCTTTTCGTCTCTTTTTTTTTATGTTGATTTGAACCATGAATTAAAGAGAGGTTTTCTCTAATTCCTTCACTTTCATGCTTTCTCTTGTTCTTAGCTCTTCTTCCGGATAACAAGCAACATTCAAATAGCAACGAGTAACGCGGCATGGTGTAAAGCCCTTCTTGGTTTTTTTTTGTTAAGAATAAGTGCATGAATGAAATAAAGAGTTGAATCCTATGGCAACAAGCATGAGAGATTATATATAGTCTATTGTATGCAACTTTTAGAGAACTCGCCTGAATGAAATATGTTTTATATGCCCCTATGGTCTAAATAAATAATTATTCGATTTCATTATTATTTTTTTTAAGATAGCAGATTCATATGCCCTATGACCATAATATCCCTCTAGCTAGAGGGATATTATTTTTAGAAAATAAAAACATGAAATAATATGTTTTGCAAATTTCAATATGATCAAATTATGATATGAATATAACTTATGTGTTTAAAAAAGGTTTACACTATCTATTTGCGGCTAGTTTATCATTCCCACAATCACTTCCATTTATAGGCACCACCCAAGAAGCCACCTCCCCAACAACCACCCTTCCCATAGCAACCACCCCTAGCAACGGTACTGGTGGCGCCACGGAAAGAGCGGTGTCGAGCAAAGACGATGACGATGGCAATATGCTGCTCTATGTCGCCATAGGCGTACCCTGTGCAGTGGTGCTGATCGTTGTTATTATAGTGGTGGTGGCGTGCTCGAGAAGGTATGATGATGTATTGTTTGTTCTTGTTTGTAAATTACATGTTGTTTAAGCATAAGAATTCATAAATGGAGTGCATGTTTGCCACCTGGTTTATGCGAATTCCTCTGGTTTTCGAATATGTATGAAGTGAATCAGGGTTTTCGTTTAAACTTTAATTCTCTTTTCTTTTTTACATGTACGTTTAACACCTGCTATGCTACTCCTTAGTCACACCAGTTTTAGTTCAATGATAACATTTTGAATTTAATTGACACCAAATTTTTGTTATGTATGTTGCTTGCATTGCTTTACATTACTTTTATTCCTCCTTTAGAAACAAGAAGGCAGACCCCAACCCCGAAGACGCCGGCCCCAAGGACATCGGTCTCCCTCAACCTCCCCCACCAAAGAAATCCAACAAATACTCCGACATCCCCATGAACGGTCTTAGCCCACCAGAACCCCCATACACCCCTGCCTCCGAAGACTCCTTCATTGTCACCACACCGAAACCCGACTACGACGATCCAGCCCCTGATATGACGTCACATACGTCACCCACGTCACCATCGCAAAAGCGTCGCTCAACAAAAGATACGGTTTCGAGTATACCCGATGTCCTCGCGCCGCAGCCACCGCGCGCTATAACGACGGTCAATATTCGCAGCGATAGCGATGAGATTCGACATAACCGCGGCGGCAGCGCTTCCGCCGGAAGTCGGGGTCAACACGTGGCTTCCGGTTTCGATCCCGTGCCGGATAATTTCGCCATGCCCACTATAAGTAACCCGTTGTTGATGCAGCAGGAAGCGAATAATAACGGGTCGGTATTTATAAACGGCGTCGCCACTTTGCCGCCAGCTTCCGGTGGCGGCGCCTACGGTGGCGACTATCCGCCGCCATATTCGCCAACCGACAATAGCGTCGGGAAAAATGGTAAAAAGAAGAAGAAAGGTCGCAAATCGAAGAATTCCAAGCACGTGCTCATAGACACGCAACGTAACATGGTGCATACCTTTAAATCCACCAACAGTGATACTAGTTCTGCATTTGCATCGCCTAACGGGATGCCCATAAGTGGTGGTGGGAGAAATCGACCCGGATTGGATACGGTTAGGAGTGACGGGTCGGGAGTCTATGAGACTATCCCTGGAGATGCTCTTTTATAGTGTGTAGTGTGCATAGCAACCAAAACGGACTCGGGAGAGATGTAATATGACGTCATTGAAACGTGTGCAGCAAGGTAATTTGCTGTTGGAAGGAACGTCATTGATAGTGTTCAATACATGATATGTAACAAATCATCCATTCAATAATCTGACTATTTGTGTGCGAGCTATGTGCTTTATATTATTTTATCTAATGAATTGACATTTAAGAATGTCCAAAAATGGTATATCACAAGAAGTGAATGCAATTGTATTTTATATACAAGAATGTATGTTGTGTTTATTAATGGTTTCAAATATTTAAAATATTAATGAGAATGTTTATGTGTGCGTTATGTATTCATGGCTTTCAACATATAACAACCGTACGGAGATGTGTTCATAATTACACATATATACTATTCCAATTTTTATTCTTTATTTATCCCCATTTTTATATGAATATATATTTGTGTCTATTGCTGTTTAATTAAATGGATAGGTCAGGACTCAAGAAAACGTTTTGGTCAATTCACCAAGAAATATAGACTTCTATCTTTAAACTTTCTCCATTTATATAAAAGGTTTTCTGATTGAAAAAAATGTCATTGGATATATAATTGAAATGTTTGTTTTAGGATAGATAGTTGTTTAAAATAGTATAAAGCGCAATCCTTGTTGTCAATAAGAAATATATCTTTATACTTTCTCAATTTATATGAAAGGTTTTCTGATTTAAAAAAAAATGTCATTGGGTATAAAATTGAAATGTTTGTTTTAGGATAGATAGTTGTTTAAAATAGTATAAAGCACAATCCTTGTTTTCAATAAATCTGCGATAAATGACAATTTCATCGATAGTGAATAAGATAATAAAAATGTTGGAGGTTTCGATTAGTCGTAAAATAAATTCGGGTTCTTATTACTCCCGAAATCAAATTCCAAACAGTTTCAGGTGTGTTTATAGGCAAAACAAATGTATATGGATATGCTATAGGGTTATGAGGGTTATGTACCCTGAAGTAAAAATGCTCAATTCGAATTCGAAAATTGTTTAATCATAAAATGTTATAGGACCGTAATAAATTTTACTTTTTGCTCTGTGATAGTGTCGACATTAAAATGTTACAATCGGCCAAAATGATAATTCATGAAGAAATCGAATAACTGTATCTCTTTCTTCTAAATAAGAAAACAAAACTTAGTATCTAATTTGATATCGTTTTATAATGTAGCTTTATTAATGATATAGTTTTTCATTTAGTGTACAGTTTATACATGTATATTTTAATAGAAAAGCGCGATAAAGGCATAATTATTTCGCAAATCGACGAAACCCATTTCTGCAGTATATTAGTATGTTAATCTTAGTTATCATAATTTTCACATGTTTATACATTTGCACTCTGTAATAATCCGTGTTTAGTGGATTAATTGAGCATTTTATTTTTTATCATTCAATGAAAAACGATATAATAAAAAGGTATTTGATACAATAAAGAATTCAATAAAGAGATATTTTCGACAAAGTATCATGTAAAACTATGTGCTATTTTTATTTGTTTTTGCGAGTTTTATTTATCTGCTTTTTATGTTGAATTCAGGTAAATATATTACATACTTTGTAATGTGTAAAACAAATTAGCTGAATAAATCACTGCAGATATTAGTCCATTGTTTATACAAATTCTGTATATTGTTTTCCGTTTCATTTATTTTTGTCACCTCTTTCTCGTATCCGTATTATCTATCACCATTTCTTATACATTTTGTTTTTGACAATATAACATTGTAATTCAATTTAAATCATCAAATCGCAACGTTTTAAGATATAACAAGGCATGCGCTATTCAATTTGTATGCATTGTACAAATTCTCAACATTTGGTAACTATAAATCACATATCTCAATGGAACTCTCAGTCTCGTGGAAAACCAATTCACTTGAGCAACGTAATATCAATTACAATGACATTTATATTTTATATATAATCGTTCATCAATATGTCTGCGTTTCACCACAGGGCTCCGTCTGAGCCCGGTATTAACTCATCACAGTATTTAATGTTTTTGAACATCCCTTTAACACACTTGCTGTGTGATGCTCAAAAATCCTTATTGTTTTGAACGAGCACATGTTGCGGTATCTGAGTTATATCTTTTGTTAAACGCAGTAAGACAACATATATAACAATAATTACATTATATATCATTTAAAATATCGTGTATTCTTTTATTGTATAAAGCGGTTGAGCACAACTATCGCTAGGTAGTTGATTAACGACTCACGATGATAGCATTGATGCATAGCTCGTGGTCATTTATAGTTTGGACGAGGAACATACGTGTTCTCGAAAAACACACGTATTTTCTGGTTTAAATTCTTCAAGCAACCATGAGATATGATTGATTCCATTAAAATACTTTAAGATAATATTATATCGGTAGAGTCGAACATGGAAAACACATATAATGCCAGGAATATATCTTTCCCATTACAAGAACAGAACGGACACGTTTCCAAATTTGAGCAAACAAAAGTACACATAGCGCGGCAACCGTTAATGGAAAACAACGTCTACACCGTTCAACCAAAACCGCGAAGACGCCGCTCAAAACACGTTCCGCATCACATGCAGCCATCGCATCTCGTTCAAAAACGCAACGCGCGCGAACGGAAACGCGTCGACGCTGTGAACGACGAATTCACGAAACTACGTCGCTTAATACCACTCTCCGCTGCCACGTGTAAGCGTATATCAAAGGAGAATATTTTGCATTTTTCGATTGCGTATATACGCGGTTTACAGCGCATGTTGCGCGAAGATGATGCTAACCGGAAGCGGATGTTAAACGCAGGTGAGCGGGATAGTCACGCATGCGCAGATGGAGTTATGCGCAGATTGCAAGGGTTTGCTCATAATGCATCATCGGATAATAAAGAGAATGAGGGACCGCAAGGGAGGGGTGGTTTGGTTCCAGAAGACAGTGAAATGTTAGGCAGTGATGTGGATTGCAGTTTCAATGAGAGTAAGTTTGAACATCATACTTAGCAATGCCCAATCATTATTGAACAAAAAAAAATATTATACTATTCATTATGTCATTTTACATTTTTGAACGAAAAAAAAATATTATACTATTCATTATGTTTCAGAATCATATCCAAACACGGCAATCTATTCATATATTTCGTCCTATATTGTAGTACAAAAAATAAGTTCGTATTTGTTCTAATATCTAGCCAGTTCAATAACTGGAAATTAGCCTGAAGGAAATGATAATTTGTTATTAACTCAATTTCTATTTATAAAGGTGTTTATAATGTTGTTGTTATTCTGGGTTTATTAAGGAGATTAATTAATAAATTAATGATTCTATTTTCGGGAGTAACAATATGTAAATAACAAAATTCCAAATATGCTTGGTATTACACGAATTCAGTCGTTAATCTTTTTCTCATAGGCATCGCTTATACATGTTTATTCTGGTTTTCTCGGTCGTATTCTGAATAGAATCAAGCTTGCTCATGTTCCAAACCATTTTAATTCTTTTTTTTCATTTCCTTACTGATTTGGTGGCAATGCATAACCTCAAAAATATTTTTGTTGCAAAGATACACTTGCAATGTATAATTAAAATGTATACATCAAACCGGTTGCTTTCGTTTGGATTTTAAGAACAATTGTTCCGAACAATGATACAATTTGTTATGTAAAAAATATAATTAATCATAATTTAATTTTTAGACACAATTTCTGGCTATTTTTAATCAGTTACAACTTTTTATATTCTGACCCATATTGTGGAAAAATCAGTTCGATCGCAATAATAAATCATCATGCAAAGTATAATCAGTTCAATAATAATAATATGTATTTTTTATCGGACTAATCTCATTGAAAAGAATGGCTTGTTTTTATTCCGCGCATATTTTTGCGACGGAGTCAGATACCCAAAAAATATGTTGAGGTTAGAAACAAGATCCTGGAGCACATATTATCGTTGTTGTTTTATGCATTAACAATTTATGCAAACATAACAAATATGATATTTTTGACCTGGAAAAGTTGTCACCCCAAAAGCACGTTGAGTTCTTAAACTTCCTTTTTTTACAGTGTGCTGAAAAAAAGAGAAATAAATGTTTGTTGTATAGCGTATGATCGGCTACTAACTAGTATCTTTATTCATAATGTGAAACTTTTTAGAAATATTTTAGCTGTTCAATTATACTACAAATTCAACATATCATGATACTTATCCTTCGGTTTTGTGTTATTGAAATTTTCTTCTTAATTCACTATTAACATTTATATCATATCGTTTTTTTTAGAACATGATTCGACGTGGAGTGAGCTGCTCTTTGAGACCGACTTTAATCAGAGTTTTGGATATGAAGCGGACACACCTAGACGAGTTTTACTGCCATGATCAATCGACTCGATCAGATGAATGTCATGATATATTCATGTTCAGCATACATATTCTTTGTATGTGTATGTGGCATGTGGCAAATTCCTAATAATTTGAGGAGCATTAGCATAATGAAGTCCTTTTTTTTTGTTCGTTGGCTACCACAAAGGGGAAAAAATCATCTTGCATGAAGTATACTGAAATGTTCTCAATTGAGTATTTGATTTATTTGATTTATATATTCATTTATTAATCATTTCAGTAAAAATAACGGGACGTATTTTATTCATCACGATGCTTCGCCTTTTTATACAAAGTACATGTATAGATAATGAGTTTACATAAGGAGTTTTCTACCTTTATCTCGAAATTAACGTGTTGCCTGTTTTTAAGTTCTATTTTGAGTAAGGCATATAACTTTTATCTTTAAATCGACATACATTTTGTGTGTGCCAAGTGCCTTCTTGTAAGTGAGCAATAAAATGCAGGATAATCGCAATAAGCCATATCCAGATTATTCCGCTATATAAGTGAAAACGATAAAAACACAATAAATTGTACATGTAAATCACGTTCTCAGTTTTATTTGCTCCGACAAAATGACTTCGTTTTTTACAGAACATTGAACAAACTAAACCGTCATTAAACAGTAGAATATATAGGATCGTTCAGACGAATAATATCGTGTTTAGAATATAAATGTTATTCAATTTATCGTTAATAAATTGAATATTCAGATTGTACATTTATTTGTAATTAACATTTTAATCGATCGCATATATTCTTCAAATCGTTTATCCTTTACAGTTACTGAGTAGCAAGCAACATGGATGAGTATCTATACAAATGCATGTTAAGTTCTTATTTGTATTAAAATAAACAAAAAGAAACAATTGTGAGCACATTTATATTTTCAACCATATTTATTTCGACTCGTACATATACTTTCACACATCGCTCATAGAACCTTCCCCAGACATCCACAGATATTGCTCAAGTTGAACTAATAACGATATCATAGAGGTATTGCGATTGGCACATTATTATCTGCAATCTTTTCGTTTACGAAAATATGCAGGTATTGCGATCACTCGATGTTTTATGGAAAACTCCACCACCCTTCCCGTGATCCCTTTTTCGATGTGTTAAAGGTCGAAAAACACAATGAAATACTTATAATAATTTAAAATACATGTCAGACATGCAGCATAGATAGTTTAGAATACGATTCACTATATTATATAGGTATTATTTATCGAAAAGCAGAGCCAACTATTGCTGTGAAAGGCCTTTTTAATCGCCTCACTGAAAACACTGTAGTTACGTCACTGACGTCATACGATCAATAACTGGACAGGCATTTGAGCAAGAGCAGCTCTCGCTATAAAAGCACTGTGACATATAATCAATACTCAAAGCATGCGGTAGACTACCTCAAATCTTATAACTATCTTTTGAATTTAAGGTCTATATCTTGGTATGATATATTTGATTTAAATTCAAACTATTGCGCACTTGGATAAGGGTTCGAACTTATATAGTAGCAATGTACCCTATTTTGTAAACAAACCTTTTCCAGATTAATTGAAATATTGAACATAACATAATTTAACTATATAGAATTTTCTTTTTGTTTTAAATAAAGGATAGCTTATTGAAACGAGTCTATATATATAAACAGTCATATGTATAAGAACAAAAGATTGTAGATAGTTGTGCTCTAAATGAGCACCTTTCCATCTAGTTGCAATTACAACGCAAAGCATCGTTGATTCGAGTATTTCTTAACCAATACTTAGCATACATAACTACATTTATATAAAAGTTTTGTCACTAGAATACCTTATTACACAAAGTGCAATTTATTCATATATACCATCAGTTCATCAAAGTTTGTTTTCCTATATACTTTAAACATTAATTATATGTCACATCATTTTATAATACTGAATAAGGAAAGATTATGAAGTATTTGTAGTATCGACGTTTATTAAATGTTTTGAAATATGAAATGTGATCATGAAAGTCGCGATTGATTAAAGAAGTATCACAGGAATTCATTCATTTCATGAATATGTTAATTTATATGTAAAGCACAGTTAATTATAAACATGATTTTTCATGATATATTATTAATAAAACGAAATGCTGAATTAACTAAAACTAATTTAATCAGCATCGATACGAAATCTAGATGATAATATACAGTTGCTATGAATATAAGTCCATGTCTATTAATATAAATATAACAACCTTTTCCTTTTGAATGGAACATTCTTAAATATTCGGTACACAGTGATTATCCATTATCTAAACATATATTAGGCGTCCTCAAAATTAGACTGGTTCATTTGAAAACTATTTTCCCTGAGGTTATTTTAAGTAAGCTAATCCTCTGGATTATATGGACATGAATATATCCTTCAAACAATTAGAACAAGCTTCAAAAGCGACATGAAATGAACAGTGGTAGAGTACATTTAGATATAAAAAAGAAGACACAAGGCTAAGAAAGCATAAGCAATATGATTACTGTTACGAAACCCATAAATCTTTTGGCAGTAGCCCTATACACACATTGTTCGTTTAGTCAGATGGTAAAGATTAAATGATCGTTCGATATTGAATATCCAATAAAACATAGCAATTAAAGCAATAAAAGGACAAGAATCATTACAATTTTCATTAAAAACTGCTCGTTAAGCTGCCCATGATATTAATGCATATTAGGCCTCGTACAACAATATCGAAAAATATACCATAATGCGCAATTAAAATGAAGCCACATTGAAATACAAAACACATAGCATTTACCCCCACGTGCTCATGGATAAAGCACTCAAGTCGTATGCATGTTCCTGTAGTATGTGCGTTATCTTTTTCGGGTGCACGTGGCTTTACGAAATATTCATGGAAATAATTAACAAATATATGTAAACCACTGATCATTTGTCATGGTGAAAAAACCAATACCCTTCAGTTTGTGTCTAAAACATAGCCCAATGTAATCCTTCCAGGAACTGAATCACTATATAACAAAACTGTAACAGGTCAGTCAACTGGATAATAATGAGTTCACAAAATGCATTTAGTGTACGCATTTCAACTTGGGTTGGGCCCAATGTTTCGTAGTTTCCAATCTACACTCTGCATACGCATTTGAACTTTGAATCGACCCAATTAAGGCATCATACACCCTTAGAAACTAATCTGGAATCATTCGGTTTAGTGACCCATATATTGATAAGTACAAAATATAATTATTTAACATTAATATGTATTGAATATGCATCCATTTTGGAATAGTTATGTATCATTTTAGATGAACGCTGTCTAACTATTGACGCCAAAATAGCGAATTTAAAAAATGACGTGAACATTTTGTTCTGTTGAGATCCCATAAGACCGCCATTAAGATCTCCCTGTGAAAGCAGACCTCAAGGTTCTATAGCTTAAGAATTTGACAGTCTATGCATGTCGATGTGTGGAATTCCCATTAGCTTATTCATGTGTCTTATGGGATTTGAACACTTTTGCATTTGCACCTCCTTTCATATTTTTG
>LQRL01126033.1:44825-55828 GCA_001703475.1 Hydroides elegans
AATTGCAGATAAGAGAGAGCACCCGCTTAGCTACTCGCCAAAAATTGCTTTAATGATTTCATCATTAAACCTTGTTTTTATAGCACGGAACATCCAACAATATAGTGAATGGATCACCTTAGTGCATACATATACGATGGTTTTTGGTATGTTTAGATCGGCAAAAATATAACTTGTATGAGCATATAACTCAAATCCATGATAGTACAGTAAGGAGCACAGAATAGTAAATGCTTAATTACCATACTTTATAAACCTATACGTTTTGTATGACGTACTATTAGTGGAATGTTGTTCTTTTGAGAAAACACAGCTTCCAGATAATGTATGAAGAGTACCCCACGAGCTGTTCCTCAAAAAAAGGTGTTCCCCACCAAATCTCAGCCGGCTTGGAGATGTTGAGGAAATTCTTTCTAGCTTGGAGATTTTTGCAGTTTGAGGAACACCTTATTTGATAAATTTCTTTATTTTTGATAATTTATGAAAATAATTTATTGCAAATTAATTGTAATTGCTCGCAATTGTCTTATAACCAGTTATTCGTTTTTCACAAAAGGTGATTTAGTTATATTCAACAATTTAATTTTTGCAAAAGGTGTTCCTTTTCTGCTCCAAGCTGGCTAGAAAAGGAGAAACAGCTCAGCTGGCTTGGAAAAAAGGAACACCTTTTTGCAAAACAATTATGTCCAAAAAAGAGTATTTTGTTGTTGTTCGTCTTCAAAAAGTTGTTTTAATTTGATTTAACTACTTTTTGAGAAATGGGTCGTGGGGTGCCCTTCATGTATAAATGTTATTTTAAAAAGCCAACTCTCAGACAATCGCGAACAAATTTTGCTTATGATAATTGATATTAAGGTACCATTTAACTATTTCCCATCTATAAATACGTCCATTTTTTCGCATAGTGAACGATTTAACGATTTTGAGTTAACACCAAATTCGAACATTGTTTAATGATGCCTTTTAAATGCGTAAGTTTCAATGTCCTATCTATTTTAGTTTTTTGAGATATTGTTGGCATTTAATTTTTTTTTGCGAAGTGACGAATAAGTTTGATGGCATCATTGCAGTAATAAAATGAAATTTATGGCTTTTCAATGCATGTATTAATTAAGGTTACATAATAAGGTATTTGATAAGGTAAATTCATAAGGTATATGTATTTGTTATTTAAGTAACTAAATGAGGAAAACGGTAAGGTATATGATAATTTTGTTCGAAAATGGTAAAATCTTCTTTTGCCTATATCTCAAAATGGAAAAAAGCCTATTCGTCACTTCGCAAAAAAAGGACGAATATTTACCTGTATAATTTCAGCATAAACATGTTAATTGGTTAAAAACGGTTTATGCAATGCACCTTTTAGGTAGAATTTACAAGCCTAGTCTGTGCCTGCAATCACACTCCCAAAAAACGGTTAGGAAGTAACTTGACGTAATGATTTATATTCGTTTTTAGAAAACAGGAAGTTTACAAACGTCATCTGTATAAAGCTGCGACTACCGACTGGCAAAGTTTCCCTTAGGAATCAGAAAAAAAAATAAAGTAAAACAAATCACTGGCGATCTATAAATTGCTGTGTTTTCTTTCGATTTGGCAGCGGTTTCAGAAAATATTGATGGCCGACGAAACATAATTGGGTACCGAAATTAATTTTAAAATAAATGAAAACATTTATCAACACTATTAAAACTATATAAGATCTGCTATTGTTGAATTTAAGACAAGGTGTCCTGTAAACATTTCATCCAAAGTTATCGCAAAAGCATTGAAAACATAAAATAACATGACAGAGCCACATGATTTGATTTAAGAATTGGAATCAAACCGGAAGCTTGATGTGGTTGTATCTTTTCTAAATATCCGAGTAGAACATAACTTAAATGTGTTATATCTATACTTAATATCAGAGTAGAAAATAACTTAAACTGGATGAGCCAATTCTATGTGTGAAACGTTTACTCCTCGACATGTTAAGTATGACAAAACCCCAATAATCAATTAGGCTCTAAAGTAGATTTAAGGCGGTCAGTTATATTTTGTTAATTTGATTAGGTAATTAATCTGTTATCTGCGTCATCGATTGAAGGTCTTCGAAATGTAAACAGTTTAAATAAATATATATTATTGTGTATGTAACCGAATGATTCCTAGAAAATAGTACTTTTAGGTTCAATATTCCTGATAAATTTGCTACAAATATAATTACAAGTTTGTAATTATGCTCAATATACCATAAAGCGATGAACATGTCGATATCGATGACACAGAAAAAAAAACATCCAAATAAAGATTTCGCAGCAAAACCACTTAATAATGCTATAAAATTAGTTTGTATAAAACCCTTATATAATATCGACACAGTAATAAATCGTATATTACTCAAATAGGCCATAAAATGGACATGCGTTCATCATAAACAAAATAATGTGAATGCTATTCCGGGATAGAATTATCATGAAAACATTATTTCTGTTACCAAAATGAAATTGTTAATACAGTAGACAAATTAGTTTCTCATATATTCGTACCCAATTCAGCTATTATAAAAAAGGAATCGTGGAATTATAACGCTTATGCCTGCACCGATCATAACAATGATAATCTGTAATTGAATGATTGGTATGATATGCAAGGGATTTAACTAATAACATAAACATTTGTTGTGGTACAATACACAAAATGTACGTATTACATATTGTGTTATTTCTGAGTGTTTACAACGATCGTAACACTAAAATGATTTACATGGATTAGGAATCGCATGACTTACTATAATTACATAGTATAATGATGATAACGGCTATTAACCCATTTATAAAAATGTCAGTTTGTACCTATTTTGTGAATTTACAGCGTTTGTAAACTTGATATTTCGAGCGCCCAATATTGAACCCAAATAAATAATACATGAAATATTATGTGAATCTGGACATACTTTCTTCAGAACGGTTAGCTATAAACGCTAAGCATGAAATATGATTGAGTACTAATTCATACGGCGCTAAAACGGGTATCACTCAAGTTTGTCACTGCATATTAATTGCGGATATTTAAACCAGCAAACATGGAAAACGGAGAAACCACAAATGATGCAACTAAACCTCCAACAGGCGATGGCAGCGCTGTGGAAACCGCTGACACTACGAATCCCGAACAACGTAAAGACTCCTCACGCTCTAAGGGCTTATCCCGCGAACGCACAAAACTCACCGAAGTCCTTTTAAGCCGCGCAAACACCATGCTCCGTACAGCAAACTTCAGCCGGGAGCACACCGCGAAAACCGGCGGTGGTACCACGCGAAGAGAAGCGACGGCTGGCGGTAATTCAGGGACGGAAAAATCAGTGGTGGGCGGTAATTCAGGGATTGACAGATCGGCGGCGGGCGGTAAATCGGGAACGGATAGATCCACTGGTTCAGGGACTATAGTGACGGCGATTTCGACGCTTGAAAGGGAAAAGACTAAATTGGAAACTACGTTGGAAGATGATGAGGAGATGCAGCAATTTCTGTTGGATATGAAGAAGCATCAACAGGCGAAAGTGAAGGAGTTTACGGATTCGGATTTCGATACGGATTTGGAAGAGGAAATAGGTGAGAGTGAATGTAATTTGTGCTTATTAGTTATAGAATAGTTTTGTTGTCCATATGTGAATATGAAAGAGTAGATATAACTGTGCATATTATCTTAGAAACAAAACACATAAGAATACTATATTTTTTTTAATCCTTTAAGTATAAGAAATAAGCATTAAGTATTTTATGTATTTTACCCTGGCTTCGTGATTTTACTGTTATTTAGAACACACAATTAATATTAATTGTAATTCCAAGTTTTCAGAAAATATTTTTCTCTCTAAATACAACATGCTGAATCGGCCATTATGATCATAACAGTATGTTTCATGTTGAGATTAAATAAAAGAAGAATGAAGTGTCACAAAAAAGACCGTTCTCAAGAAATTTTGCAAATGTACGTTATTGGTCACAAGTTTTAAACACAATCATATCTAAATTCTTGACAAAACAAAAAAAAATCACACTTGTTTTTCATAGTTTCAAATAGCACAACCACCCCTTCGGCGGGCTCCCAAAAGAAACTCTACCAAAAGACATGTCGCAAACTCGGCATTCGACCCGTTCCCGCCATAGAGGAAGCACTGCGTGGAAAGGGAAAGGAAGTATCGGTGAAAAACAGAATGATGGACGCACTCGATATGTTGTCGTTGGCGAATGCGCTTATAGTAAGTGATATATAGAAATGAATTATTGATTGGATTATGATTCTATAACATACATATATAATTTCTCATGCTTGTTGCCATAGGATTCTATCCTTTTTTCATTCATGCACTCATTTTAAACAACAAAACATACGAAGGGCTTTATATGATGCTGATATACTCTTTGCTCTTTGAATTTTGCTTGTTATCCGGAACAAGAGCTAAGAATAAGAGGAAGCATGAAAGATTCAAATCAACATAAAATGAGGCGAAAAAACGGAGTCACTGGTTTGGCCTGCCAGACTCTTTGTAGGCCTGTACAAAAGTTCCCACCTCTATCCATTGCCCCACAGAGGACCACTAACAAAAACATATTAATTTCTGGAATATTTGAACTAAAAGGATTAAGTTAATACGTTTACCAATATTTTAAAGCAACAAAATTCAAGTCTAAATCATTAGACTTAAGCCAAATCGTTGACAATGCCCGCTTTCTCAGCTCCCAATTCTATTGTTTATGCGTTTTGATTGACGTGTGTTAACATACAAACTCAATGTGTATTTCGCTAATTATAAGCAGTCATTAAGAGAGATGCATAGTCTATTAGGGTTCAAGGGTCGTCTCAGCTAAATAGAAAAATATTGTACATTTACAGGGATGTCGCGAGATTCGACGTCGCTTAAGTCCAAAGATGTATATTTTCAACGTTTATTATCAACCTAATCAACATTTCAGAATTTTAACCAGCCGAAAAATAACTTCATGTTGAATGTTACATTATGGTATACGTTTGATGTGTGCTGATACCTTCTAAGACAAAGTTATGCCGGTCACAAATTGTGTAAACCAAAGCGGACCAAAAATATAACCTGCTCCGTTTTCGTAGAGTTTCTAAGCGAAAAAGATAGCAGATAATAATGTCAAAGTGTATAGTATTACTAAACATATTCCAATGTTTGTTTTTCAGTCGTACCCGAAAATACAACGCCTGACATTGGATGGTAATAAGTTGGGCGATGATGGTGCTATAGCTGTCGCCTGGCTGTTGCGAGAACAGGAGTCATTTTTAGAAAGCGTAGTAAGTTTAGCTGTTGTTAGCAAGAAGTGTCTTTTAAGATCTAATTCAAAGAAATTATAGTAACGTGACATTATTACCAGCAATAAAGGTATTAATTTATATTCATGATAACACGGTAAACGCCTTAATCAGCTGCTTAATGTATGACCACGACTTTATTACGACAATACAGCTAGTTTTACATTGCCCAAGCTCGAGATTAGTTTATTATTGCTGCAACGTTGCTAAAAGTCTAGACTCCAGATTGGATAATCAAAAGATATGTTATAGAAATAAAAATCAAATTCATGCTTCCAAAAAGAAAATGAAACATCGCTTTTTCTTTTCCAAGTCCCTCGCCGACAACGATATTGGGGATGACGGTATTCAAGCCATGGGAGAAATGCTCCAGAAAAATAAACTAGTCACAAATCTTAATCTTTCAGGTAACAGCCTTAAAATATCTCGTATCCGCACAAAAAAAAATATTTAAGGACTTACCAAATATTTGCAACCCGATATCATTGCGCCACTCAAGAGTTACTTCGTCATCTCGTTAGAAATCAACAACTACATATTTTTAATAACCGCATATCAAATTGAAAATAGTCATGCAAAAGAACGCTCTCTTACTTATTAAAATGACTTTTCATATTTTCAGGCAATAGATGTCAAGATGAGAACATTACAGAAATTGCGAGAGCACTAATGGTAATACTCATGTACTACATATGACAAGAATCTATAACTCAATTAAATGAAAATGACAAACGACAAAAAATACAGTTAAACCAGAAAATATATTTTCTCAGCTTGATTTCGATCTTATATGAAATAACCATAAATATGTTCTCATTAATTTCAGAACAACAGACAACTCAATTCGTTGAATCTCAGTCATAATTGCATTGGAGATATTGGCGCCTTTATTTTGGCACCTGCTGTAGGTCTGTACCGATGTTAATGAGATTTTCAGTTTGTATTCGAAATAAAGTGTTGTTTATTTATCATGGTTTCGATAGGAAATTTCAACAATATCGATTATTTCATTCTGACCTCCCAACGTTCACAGTTGCAATGATATGCATCTACCGATATAATATAATACTCGCTAACAAAATAATATTTAACTGATTGGGACCTACAAGTATTTATAATAAATGGTGAAATATATATACTCACATTATTTATTACTCAGCTGCAAACGAAGGTCTACACTCACTCGATTTGAGTTGGAATAAAATGCAACCTGCTGGGGCTATGGCAATTGCCGATGCACTAAGAGTAAGTTCATAGAATGCTGTGAAAAAAAAAGAAAAAAATATATTAAAAAATCGTAATTTACCATCCATACTGTAGCTAAAACACGTGCTTGTTTATTATTTATATTAATATGCTGATTATTTTAGTTGGCTTGATAATCTGCAATATAGTCCATATTGTTTAATTGCGTTGAATATTGAAAGCGTCTTTTTATATTTTCAGGAAAACATTATTCTCAAGTCATTAAATCTTCAAATGAATGGTCTATCTACTGAAGGGGCTGGCATGATTGCCGATGTATTAAAACGAAATGAAACTCTCACCTACCTCAATTTATCCTTTAATCGCATTTTTGACAAGGGATGTGCCTACCTTGCCAAGGGAATGCAATCCAATGAATCTCTACATCATTTAATTGTAAGTCTAAAAAGCGTTATAAGGTAAATATTTAAATTCAAGAACATGGTCTTATGTCATTAAAGAAATTGATCCCACTCTGCATCATACTTGTTAATGCTATCATCGCCAGATTTTACATGTATAGCCGTCATTTGTAATCTGTGAAATTAGCGTATGTTGACATTCGCTATTTTTTCAGGCAAAGTCAACATACTCTGGTTCACATATCAGTTCATATTAAATCTTTCTAAAACATATGTACATATAAAGAGATAAAACATATACATTTTCATTATCAGCTCCATGACAACCCAATCACAGCTTCCGGTGCCCTGACCTTGCTTGGAGGCATCCGGGACAATAAGAACACAGCCATGTGGAAACTCGATATGCATGTAAGGATTTTTAATCGATTCATTGAAAAATATGAATAAGTACCCACGAACATGTTATTTAGATAAATTTATGAATGTTATATTTATCCGTGTATTGATAATATTTTCTAGTATGCTAGATAGAATTCTAGATATATTCCTGGGACTTTAGATAGAATTAACTTGGATTATAGCTTTATCTTTTATATTTTACTTGAATCCATATAACAGCATTTACGCATTTGTTTTGAAACAATGATTTCGAAATGCATTATCTGAATTTTGTGTCTTTTTATACAGACTACTCCAGTTGTAAAGAAATGTGTGGAATTATCTGACGAGATCAGTTACAACAATGGTGGCGATTTTGAATTCAGACATGCCGGTCTGGTGGATTCAGAAGTCAATATGGGTATTTATCACCATCATATCCTTTCCAATCTGTCTATATCGTAGAGTATTCAATCTATAATCATATGATGGTGCGGTCAGACGCATCTGCGATTCCTATGAGATTTTGTTTCATTAAATGATACGTATATTAAACAGTGCTTTACCATTTTCCTTTAAAGAAAATATTTATGAAGCCACTTTAGTTATTCATTCCTATAAAACATTCATTTGGTTTCATAACATTTTTTAATTAATCAGGATGAGAGGGGCGATTTAGAATGGTGAAAAATAGAAACTGAATAGACACTCTTTGGTAGAGCCAACTTTCCGTCTAACAGATGTTGTCAGAATAACATATTTTTCTCATTAGCTGTAACCATACAAACTATTAACTTAACATCTTGCTTTCAGTCGCAACGGATAGCAAACTAGACACCCGCAACCCGATGGCTGTGGTCAAGAACTACGTGGAAGAAGAGGGATTGCGCATGATCGATTTCTTCAAGCAAATGGACGCCGATGGCTCCGGAAGTATCTCACATGAGGAGTTTGTGGAGGGCCTGTCTGTAAGTCTAGCGATGCGATTTATATGTTTTATTATACATAGTTATCTATGTCAATCTATCATTTTATTATAAAATTTCGGCTAAAAGAATGGTATATTGATTGTTTTAAGAAAGGAATGACATTACTGAATCCAAAGGTGAAAAACTATTGTTTATGTCCCTTTTGGTTTTCCTTGGCGACATGACAAGATATTTTTTATCAAGATAAACATAAGCGTTTGTTTAAAGATAAGTTTTAGAATAAAATTGTGAGAACTTATGAATGTGCAGAAAATCTTTTTTTTCAAGGTTAATTAACGTTACAATGTTTTGTAGCAGATCGGAAATCCTATTCGGAGATTTGCCATATATTTTATATGTAAAATCGAATGCAGCTATTTATGATAAGAATAACTACAAAAATAACACTAATAACAAATAACAAAACAACATTACATTATTGTAATGCAATATCGTAAAGCGAACCATATCTGCGATCCATAAATCCACTTTTATATGAGATTACTTCCAAAAACACAATTTATCATTCTTATGTATGCAATAAAGCATGAAACTAATAAAGCAGTTTAGTTGCACTTAATAAATCCTTATGACACTGAATAAACATATGTTTTCGTAAATTATTCATATAAAAAATACATTCCCTGCATGTCAGTTCATATAATCATATAATCATATATAAACATTCACATACATTTTTCTTGATTGAACCTGTTTAGTTGAAGCGTTTTTTTTTTAATTCCAGCAAGCCAATGTGCCGTTGAGTGTCGCCCAAATTGAAAAGTTGATCGACATGCTGGACAAGGATGGCGATGGAGAAATTGATCTCGGGTAGAGCTCCTTTTTTTATTTTGCTAATCTAGTATTATAATTACAAAATAACGTCGCGATAACAATTCTTATTAAATAATTAAAGCAGTGATTCAGTTTATGTTTTTTGTTTGTAGAAGATTCTGTTGCTAATGATATATTTAAGTTTGGTATTATTTTTATATTATATTCATTTTGCTCGAAATGTTTGGATAAATATCTCCATAGAGAACAAACAGTATATCTAACAACGTAGCTGTGCGCTGCTATAAACTTGCTGTGAATATTCCAAACCATTTTATGTAAATATCTTACATACATTGTATATGATTTCCAGTGAGTTGATAGACGGTGAACGAACCTACAAGAGGGGCATACTCAAGAAGAAGATGGAAGAAATGGAGCTGATTAAAAAGCATCTGGCAGCACAGAAAGAAAAGGAGAAGGAACTTAAGAAATTCAAATTCAAAATGGAAGAGGCTATTGCCAAGCCGAAATAAGATTCAGATATGAGACGTGCCATATTGTCAATTGTCATGCTCTTTGTCATGAACATTATCTTCAGAAAATAATATTGAAACAATGGACATTGCACTTTAAGTGTTAGAAAACCATATCATTTAATAATTAGATTTTAGAACAGTCAGAATATACACTAGATCGCTTATATGATTTAGAGAAAGTTATCTGACGTTCGCAGAACTTTTAATGCGCAAAAATAAATGAATTGAAAAAAAAAATGAAAAAAAAATCTATAACAATATTCGTTTATAATAAAATGATAATGTATCACAATATATATAACCTTTTTATTTTTCATGATACATTCATTTTTATTGAAGAAAAAAAATTATTCGCTTTCTAAATCAATTGTATCATACATAAAATGCACTACTAAATAGCATATAGGTATATGAGCGTCATTATGAATTCTGTAATTACAGAAAAAAAATACACAATCTGATTGTGGTAGACTATCATATGAACATATACACACAATCTTGTCTATACACCCTATTTTCTAAGAATTGTCTTGTTCCGACAAAAATAGGAATACATGTTATGATAATCCAACTCGACCATAACTCAAATTCATAGGAATTAACCTATGTCAATAATCATCTTCTCTTTACAAAATATTCAATAATCATCGTTTATCAATGAGATGTAAAAATATACATCGCATGCCCATGACACTTTGAATCAGCAAAACTTTTGAATGACTTGTAACAAATCAAACATCTCAATTTGAATGACAATTTTCCAATAAGGCCGTGTTCACGCAAACGAAAAAGCTCAGAAAATAGCACGAAACCCGATATTTTCGAAAGCCACATTTGTATAAAAACATAGCAATTTATCCCCTCTGTTCACGCAAAAATTAAGGATATTTTTTTGTGTGAACACTCCTTAATGTTCATATTATGTAATCAATTAAGAACTGCACCAAATCATCACTTATAATTATTTGTCCTGTTTCTGTTCCTTAGTGCTCTTTCTCTTGGTAAGAGCCTGCATTTTCAGGACGTTTTGCATTTTCGCGCGTTGCTTACGCCTGTGTTCCCGATCACCCGATACCAATTCTCTGCAAAAAAAGGATTCAACATAAAACTGAATTCATCGTCATAACGGTTTATTTAAAACAAAGAACACAATGGAAAACATGCTTTTTTTGGTTCGAGGGAAAAGCTCGAAACATCTTCCAGTATGGCCGGATCCTCACTATTATTTATGATGTGATATAAATTCTTGCTTCAAGCGTCATACTTATATTATTTCAAATAAACATATCAGACATAATTGTTATATATGTGGTAGTCAATCTGTGAAAACCGCGTATGTTGACAATCGCTGAATTTTCAGTCAATGTCAACATACGCTGGTTCACTCAGCGAATGTCAACAATGCCTAAAAT
>LQRL01126042.1:10338-22803 GCA_001703475.1 Hydroides elegans
GAAGTCCATAAGAGTGAGTGTTATGTTGAGGGGGTCATAACCATAAGAGTCATAGAATATATGTGTTGTACAATATCGTAATGTATTCCTTGACGCATCGCAGCTTATTATGTTAAACAAGTTAATATAAATGATTGTAATAGCTGGTGAATTAGGAGCAAAGTTATAAGTATTAAATTGACAATGTAATAGAATATTCTTTGTATATTATTAAGTATGAAATCAATTGAGATGGTATCAAATATATAGAATAAAGTCCAAAACAGTATTCTACTATCGCTTCAAAATTATAATCGAATGAAGAATAAATACACCAATAATATAAACCGATATAAATTGCTAAACCGAAATTCAAGAGAAATTATATGCTATGATTTTATCATGTAACCTCCTTTTTGCATGAAAAAAAAAACATTGTAATAATGAGGTTAGCCCCCCCCCCCCTCAATTCTTTCTCCCAGATTTAGCCTGAAAATAGTCGAAAATCATACCAATTCAGTCATAACAAGTAGAAGGCGAGCATGGCTTTTGGGAATCCATTTTAAACGGTAATACAAAATGGAAGGGAGAAAAAAAAAGCGATTTTCCCCTCAAAATCATGTCGCTTCTTTAAAACTCAGGTGTTTACGTATATCATAACGAACGGGGTCAGCCCATTAATTGAAATATTGCAAAGTTCCGAGGCACAGCTAGGGAAACTCTTCACTGTTTGAAGTCATGGAGTTGACCGAGTACTTTAATTCGCCTACTTTGTTTGCTGTCCATTAACAAAAATAATAGATAGTGAATACAAAGGGACTGTTAACTAAACACGGATCAAATTTACGCAGAATTTGAAAGAAAATATGATCCAATAATTTAATTTTTGGCTTTTTTATTGGTAAAACATTTGATGCTTTCAATGAACATCGATTGAGTTGTGAAAGAACATCATATCAGCGACTGTATTTTTGAGGATATTCGACAATATTCTAGGGATGCCCACAGTTATAGAGACGTCCACAAAACTAAGGTATTCTGCTACGTGTCTAGGGGCCTATGCACCAAACGAACATTTCACAAAAATTTGCAGGTCGGGAGCGAGAACCTTAGCCGATTATTTCTACATTAGAAACAGCAACCACAATTTCAATGTACCCTCTGTTAAAGGTGTTGCATCAAATAGCTTTTTCTTTCAATCGGCCAAACTGTGGAACCATCTGCCTAATCAGATCAAGTGTACTAAGAGCCATGTATCATTCAAACGCAGAATTAAAATCCAGTTGTCCAAATCATCACACTTGAAGCAAACTAGTGATTTTGTGTATGCATAAACTCGCGACCAAACTTTGTCAAATCATAAATTTATCTGCCACGTATCAAAGTCTTTTGGCACTACACTGTACTAGGTAATAGGACTAGCAAGGACCCCATTGGAAATAAGCCTTTTGGCTTTCATGGGTAATCCTTGGTATTTCTAACATAATGTGCATGACACTGTATCTTTGTATTATTGTATTTTCACTGCATATTCTGTTGTTATACCGAAGAATAAACAAACAAACAAACTAGAAAAAGGTTTATTTCTTCCGCCATTATCGCTCAACCGAATATTTGAATACAGTTGTTTTGCTTCATCCAGAAAATGCGCCATAACCCTAAATCATACTTCGTATGAAATTTATTTCGAAATAACAAGAAACTATACCTTTTTTACCAAGTCCTTGTAAACAATGTAAAAACAGTATTTTTTTTTAATCTAAAGATTGGGCCATCGGTACTATTTACTTGGGGCAAGCTTCCTGGATTCCATGGGCATAGGCAACAGAATTCTAGCACTATAATATCGATTGCCGACCTTTTCTAAAATATTATGCAAGCATATCAGAAGAGCACTTCACGAGCTGTTCCCAAAAAAGGGTGTTCCCCACCAAATTCCAACTTGGAAATTTGGAGGAAATTCATTCTTGCTTGGAGATTTTAGCAGATTGAGGAACACCTTTTTTATCATTTCCTCATTTTCGTTATAAATATTGATAATAATAATCTCAAAATTGATCAAAACTGCATGAAATTGAATAACAAACTGTAATTTACAATATATAATAGGTAATTTAGTTATATTCAGCGTTTCAATTTTCGAAAAAGGTGTTCCTTTTCTGTTCTAAACTGGCTAGAAAGGAAAAACAGCCCAGCTGGCTTGAAAAAAAGGAACACCTTTTTGCAAAATGTTAATGTTTAAAAACCATAATTTTGTTGTTGTTCATACTTATAATGTTGTTTTAAGGCGATTTAACAACTTTTTGAAAAATGTGTCGTGGGTGCCCTTCATATCATATTATATAACAAATGAACACAAATCTGGAAAGTCTATAAAATTAATCTGCCATGAGTCAAATATCGGCTAATAATTGAACGCTTTTAACTTTCACATGAAATTCTAACATGAAATAGTTGAACGATTAAATTAAGACAATATATCTCGATTAACTCAAAATACCAAAGACCACGAGGCCGTCCTCCTAAGAAATTGTGCACTTGGGTGTCCGAGAGGACACCGGCCCACCCCTGGCGATATTGGATATAGGAAAAATATTTTTGGTAAAATAAGTGTTTTAGTGAGTATGATTGAAGAAACACATTTTTTAGTAAAGTTATCATTTTTGTACACTTGTATGCAAGTTTGTCACAAATTGCCATTTCATCACTCGGATACATAATGCTTAAGTATTAAGTGATTTAAGCCAATGTTTATTCGGTGTCATTTTTATTATTTTTAGTTTTTATGAAATTTAATTTTGATTATTATTTTGGCCTTACTACTCACATAAAAGAGCGAATCAAAATATATCGCAGTGTGCTCGTTTTACAGTTTTTTCATATTGTCTATTATGTTTCAGATACAAATGTTAAAGATATAATTAAATATATATATTAATTTGTTCACATTAACAAGTGACATAAAAATATCAAAAACTATCGTTGCAAAAAATGAACAATGATATAGCTTGTCCTTGTTTCATACAAAATAAATAGGTCAATTACATATGTTTGGATTCCTTTCTTCATCAACAACCATACTCAAGTAAAGTTTTCATAATATTCTGAGTGATAAATTGAAAATATTGGCGGATCACATTTTAACAAGTACTTGGTGTTCATACACCCGGACATACGCGGAAAGATGCGCATTTTTTAGAGAAAATGAAGATTTTCCGTGTTGATTCTTATCCATGTATACTCATCCCAGGTCAACTCAAAATATAGTCAACATTGACATTGCCTATCATCATCCATTATCGACTGAAATATGTATATAAATCCTCCATTTTAGTTATGAAATGTCTTGGGTTTGGGAATGCGAATAAACGAACTAAAGATGAAACTTATTGTCTGGATGCTATATTCTATATTCATATATCCAAGTTTGCCCCAACCCTATCGTTTTTCTGTAAAATTACATTCAACTTCACAAGAATATAGATGAACTATCTCTTTGTTTAAAAAAACAAATATATAAATAAGGCATGCATGTCAACAGTTGACGTAAATGTAGTCATTCAGTAATACATTATCTACACACATAATAAACAAACAAACTAATTTATAGATATTGTCAGAGTAATAAATATTTCATATTTTATTTCCGTTCTTCCTTATGACTAATGAAGAATAATCTATATTTATATGTATATATGAAGTCATTAAAACTAATATGAACAACATGTCAATATTGGATGTTCCCTTTGAATAAATTGATTATAAGGTAAATACAAATAGTGAAGTTTAATCATGAAATTTAATAAAAGGGTGAACCATGCCTAGGCTGGCATGTCTCAAATACCGTTATAAAGATAAAAGTAGCCAACTTATTATTCGCATCTCTTCTTCGCATGTCTCAAATAATTTTACTATCATAAAAGCTGAACACTCATTTTTGACATCATCTTAGTCTATGTTTCTATATAATTCTATTCATCGAACTGACAAATAGCAAATATATTCCAATGACAAGCACTATCGCTCCATCCAATTTCATCATCTCTTGTTATCATTGCAATGCAATCCTCCCCTGTGCCATAATTATTCGGTTCCCATTCAAGCCAGTCCTCAAAGGGAAGTACACCGTTGCAGGAATTAGAATGTCATCGAAATGAACCCTCGTGGGACTCATCAGAACCACCCAACCAAAGAGTTAGGTTGAACACTGAAATATATCAATACATACATGAAATGTATAATATAATAAGAAGAACTAAAGGCATATAATATGAGCTATCAACCAATCAATGGCGTGGATTGATTAATAGTTTATTTCTTTCACAATACCATGCCATTTATATAAAAAAACTTGCCAATAACGTGTTTTCTATATTTTGTTAATTTGTTTTAGTAAAATTTTTATATTAATCGATATCATATATGAGACAACCTATCATATGAATCAAAAACTATACTTATATATTGCAATTACTTACTCTCATACACTGTTTTTACCGCATCACTCGTTTCTGCATCACAAATCTCAACCAGTATTCCCCCTTCACTCTGACAAAATTCAATCGCAGAGATCCAGGGCATTGATATGGAGTCGTATAATACATAGCATATGTCGTCGTATATCCCGTGACACGCTGTGTAAAATATATAGTTACTAAATATATGTTATGTCTTTTCATTGCAAACAATAACTTTTTGGCTATACATTTATTGTCGTTGAATGTTAAGCAATACTGAGATATATGACGTAGTATCTGTCATTATGTATTATCATCATTATCATTACAATTTATCCAGTTGATAAGTAATCAGTTACCATTAAACAATCACTAATTAGACCTTGGCAAACATGTTCATGCTAAACAGAAAAGATAATATGCTAACTTATCATTCAATGTGATGTGATATGAATCATACAAAATACATGTTTGTCTTCGTTGCAGTTGTATTTGCAATTTTGTAATTATAAACATAAATTAATCCAAATGGCCTTCTTGTTCAATCATGAACAAATACAGTTATTATGAAAAAACGGATTTTTATGGTGCACTGAACTTAAACCAGTATTTCCTTATGAATAAAATTGTATGAAGGGTACTCTTGTTTTTCAAAAGTCCTAAAATCACCTTTAAACAAACATAACAATTATGAACAACAACTAAATAATGGTTTTTGTACATATAAATGTTACACACAGGTGTTCACATTTTCCAATCCAACTGAACTGTTTCATTTGTTTTAGCAACCATACACCCCGAAATACACTAAATGGTACATAGAAATATAATTTTCTTTTTATTCTTAAAGAAGTCACATACATCTGCAATATGCCCCGCCACTTCCAGATGGACATCTGCATTCATATCCACCATCATACTGGGTACACTGTTGGTAATTCGCACATGGCTGAGCATTACAATCATCAGTGTCTGAATATAAATAAACATAGAAATGGTTATATTTAACAGATATCAAACGTACTATTGGTGATTTTTAAATGTATGCCTTTCCTTTATAATCCAACAGTGCTACTGTCGAAAAGATAGAATGAGATATAATGACAATATCTCATGAGTGGCGAGTGAAATCTGTCAAACTATTTGTTTGCTTTCCCGAGGAGAATTGACAGATTTTACTCGTCACGAATTGTAGTATTGTTTTATTCCTAGAAAATTGGATTTGAATGTCAAATTCATTAAAATAATTAATCAATTTAAAATCCCCAAAAGGGCCAAAAATAAAATAGTTCCAATTATTTGATTTGGACACGTCAGTATTAATTAAATGATTACTACTTATTAATTAAATATATCTAATTATTTTTTTTCCCCTTTTTGTATTTGAAATTTATATATATTTGTTATAAAAAATAAATTATTCAACAACCACCTACGAAACTACTTCTATCATTTCAAAATGCTTATAAACACAATTATCGCACATTTAAAAAAACGATTTATTAAAAACGTAAGCGTCATAAATACTAGCCCAATTGTGACGCAATGTTTTGCGTAGAAATACTGTGACGTAAGCACGCAAATGCATAAGAACAATGGAACTTGTAAACAGTGTTGCCAATGTCGCGGGAAACAAGCGAAATTCGCTTGTTTTCAGGGGCTTTAGCGGTATTTTCGCGGGTTGCTTGTTTTTCGCTTGTTTTTTAAACTTTATTTTTTTGCTATATTTTCGTTATACATTTGAGTACTTAATTATGATTTTGACGATGAAAATGTGACATTCATGTCCGAAGATTATTTTTTTTCGCTTGTTTTTAGTAGTTTTCGCCTGTTTTCAGCGATTTTTTTCGCGTTTTTTCTTCGCTATTGTCGAAAAGATAGAATGAGATATAATGACAATATCTCATTAGAGTAAAAATGTTTAATAATTGATTAAAAGGGATCAATATTGCAAAATTATGTCTTAAAAGATTAGGAATAAAGTTGTGATACCTTTGTTTTGGATTATATACATTTTTACCAGTTTCAACGCATATTACTTGATGGTTTGAGGTATGTAGTTTTTTATGCACATTTTAAAACATGGGATGGAGACATGCTTAAAATCAGCATTAAAAGGGTCTGAGTGACGTCCGTTTTAAACATTATGTCACCCTATATGCCACTCTACTCTAGGAATAAAATGATATATTGCGAGTTCATATTACCAATTTTTTACATAGTTTACATATCGTCGTTAATCATTATGACTTATAAGCAATTTGATTGGAAATTATTAAAACGTGACAAAAATGAATGATTATTTTTGTATAATCAAGATATTAGATGTAACATCTATACTCACAAAGGAATTCCCAATTACCATCATTTACCAGTAGTTCGAAAACATTGTCGGTAAACTCCAGAAGCTCACAAATATCCCCATTGAAATTCATAGCGGAGCATCCTTGCTTTAAAATACATAAACGACTACACTGCGTCTTTGATCGTGCATCATATGTCCTGGAGACTTCTAATTGGCTTCTCGTATTCTTGACAATTTTGAAATGTGTTTCTCGAATGAATTCTCTTGTGGAAATGCAGACACTGACAAAATGTGCTATTAAAAGAAGACGCTGAAATTGCATGTTGATATCATATGTACTTATATACGGAATATGATGTCAATATTAGGTAGTTTTGAACATCAACATTGAAGATAACATTTCAGAACATAATAAAATATATGCATTATATACATTATATTATTATGAAGCCGATACAAATTCAGTTAATTTAAGCATATTGCTAGACATAAAATAAGCTACCAGTTCATAAATGTTATCGGGTTGTCAACAAATGCATAATTTAAAGCATGGATAAAAATAAACCTTTGTTTATGTCTATACGACCAATAAGGTGTTGCTAATGCTGTAGGTTATTTGGGTTCATAACGAAAATTGAGCATGAATTCTATTAATACCTAAATGCATGTCTGTAATTTTTAAACAGGCAGTGCTCATCAATTAACATGGTCGATTTGCAACCAGTGAACAATACAAAAGGTAATGGCCGGTTAGGATGTGCTTTCAGGTTTGTTAAACCGGTCTTTGACAACGAACCTCGGTTTTTGTTGCATAAACTATTTGACTTGTGAAGAGTATCCGCTTGGAGTTCCTTCAAACATACGAATATAGACGAGCACATCACAAGCTGTTCCCCAAAAAAGGTGTTCCCGGCTGGTTTGTAGATTGAGAGGAAATTCGTTCTGGCTTTGAGATTATTTTACAGATGGAGGAACACCTTTTCGTTGATAATTTCTTTATTTTATAATAATTATTGAGCATTAATTTTCTTGCAATTGGCGTATTACCTGTAACTTTCCATTTTTGATAGGTAATTTAGTTATATCTAACCTTTAAATTTATGCAAAGGGTGTTCCTTTTCTGCTCCAAGCTGGCTAGAAAAGAGACAGCTCAGCTTGCTTGGAAAAATGAACATCTTTTTGCAAAATCGTTATGCTCATAGCTGATTTTTTTTTGTTTTCCCCTTAGCAAAGTTTTTTTAAGGTGATTTTACAACTTTTTCTTGAAAAAAATGTCGTGGGATGCCCTTCGAATATACAGTAAAATGACTGGACTGGACACCTCCCTTAACCAGACGGTTTTTCTCAGTCAGGATTTATTTTTGATTGTTTAATACGATTTAAAAACCTGGTTTATCTCGTTACTTTGGACACCGGGCACTCAAATTATAAAACAAACATTGAAATGCATAAGTATTTCAACTGACTATAGTTCGGACATTAAATCACCACTGACAAGATATTGCCCAATTAATCACACGGTTTAACCCAAATGAAAGTTCTCCGCCCATGTAAATTCCACTGTAAATATCTTTATACATGGTCTTATGTTAAATGTTAATTGCTTTATGTTTTAGCCAGCTCCTGCACACTCGGCAAAGCCACGTCCTTATCATATCCACTCGGCGTCACTACATGACATCCTATTTAATTCTTCCGCTGGCCCTTTATGAAAGTTTGCTGGACGTAATTTTTAGACGACACGTCCTAAAGACGTCATTTGATGCCATCGCTTGTTATTCTCGTTGTTTCCATTTTGGCGACGTCCTAATTGCCTCGCGGACGTCGGGACGTAAAGCAAGATGTTGTTTGCCGAATGGGTGAAGTCATAATATATACCAGATAGCATATTCTCAAATCAGCTATTGCCTATTGTCATGAAAAGATGACACAGCGATTTGTTGATATCACGAACGGTTATTACAGCTTCTGCAGTAAAGTTATCTAATAAAATAAATTTATAACATTCCTGATTATGACAACGACCTTGTCTCGGTTTTTAGTAAGATTGGCATGAAAACGCGATGTTAACATTTTTGCCCTAATAAGCTGCTCCTTTTCCCTTAAATGTAAACGCGTCGTTAGTTTGATGTTTTACAAGGTTACATGATGTATGGTTTCTGATTTGATTAATTATTTGTCATTTACGTTAATAGAGTTACAAATATAGCCACACAGGAAAGAAATCATTTATCCATTGTATGAATAATATAAAAAGTGCGCCGGTTGTCAGAACCTGTTTGATGCAGTTAACATATCCAATGGTATATAGTTGTATTGTTTCGACCCAGTCTGTAGATTACTCATAATGTTAATTTGGACCACAATTAAAAGCGCATTTATATAGACGAAGAAAGCGTCAACAAACTGGCCAGTTTAATAACGTATTTGGAATGAGGATCCGGGTTTAATTGGTTAACAAGGTAAATGATTATATACAAATTCTGCCCTATATATGTTGGTGTCTGGTAAATAGAAACCTTTTTATAGCGTTGATTAGCAAATATGACAAAATAATGTAATGCCTATCAGTAAACGAACATTTGGTTGGGAAACCAAGCTCCCAGTTGGCAATGTTATTAGTTTCCGAGCAAATCTTAATATTGGGCCGGGGGATAGGGAGCAGTTAATGCAAGCAATAAAGATATGAAATTCCTATACAACTATTTATTTTGGTGATACTTTCAAAAGACATTGGAAAAAGACATTGAAAAAGACATTGAACATTTATACTTTCGTGACTCACTGTCATTATCTTGTTTTTCAAAGAAATATCACGTCTACATGCCAACAAAGCATATTGTTAGATAAAAAATTAAATGTCTACTTCCTAAAACTCATAAATCAATTTGTCGACATCCTTTTTTATCACGAGGTTAACATATTTATCAATAATTAACAGGAAATGGTTCGTTATAAAGCAAATTGACATCAAAGATATGATACATTACTGAGTTAATGGCACTTTTATAGTGCTGACTATTGAACCCTAAACAAAGAGAAAAATAAGTTCCTATATAACACAAAACACCTCTGATAATCTTTAACTCAATTATTTAAAAGCTGCTATTTGTGAGTGTTGCGTGTCATCTCAAAACGTTTCGACGTACTGAACGTCAGAATAGCTCCATTTAGAAATTTAACGATGTTACTCCGAAAAGAATACTGCGAAGCAAAAATGCTTGTTTCAACATTGCATCTTTCCGTGACATTGCAGAAACTTCTTCGGCTTAGACATATTATGTTATTCCCTCATTTGAGCAAAGCTAAAATTAATAACGCAGTTCCGGCTGGAGACTCGTCGTTGCACCTCTCTTAAAAACATATAGGGGAACCATATAGGAATTTCCTAGGATCGATTCAAGGATAATTTGATATTATGTGGTTTAGAATCGAATTTATATGGTTGCAAAAATCATTGAAATATCTTAATAATATCTTATACTGCATGTTATTAAACAATGATAATCAAATATATTCAAAATACACAAATTACTTAGATACTAACATTTTACAAAGCACATAAAGGGACTAATTTCTGATCATATAAGTATGTGTGCGGATTTCAGTGCAATATACAAGGTTTGTCTATAAATCAAATTAATTTAACATGATATCTTCAAAACTAATATGGAGATCTTCCAGACACAAAAATATACATAAATTTGTGATAAAACTATATCACATCATTTTTAAAATTTGACATAATAATAATAATAATAATAACAATATTAATAATAACTGATGATTGAGTTTATTCTCGAGAATCATTTGAATGGTTAACTGCCGGCATAACCCAATTGTCATACATTGTTTTCTATATGGTTCAGGAGGATAAATAAGCTAAATTGATTCTATATATATTCATTAATAAACACATACAATGTATGATTATTGTACTTTAGATGCCGTATCAAACGCGACAAAAAACGAAAACTATTCCTTTAGTTATCAAATTTCATCCTATATAAACCTAACTTTGTTTTTCTAAAATGCCACAGGTATTACGACTTCAGAAATAACTGTTATTTATTCAATATATTTGTCACTTTTAGAAGGGCACTCCACGACCTAATTTTTAAAAAGTGCTTATTTGAGCATAAAACCTCTTGATATATTGAAATATACAATAAATAATCAAATTTAGAAGAGCAACTTTTACAAAAAGGTGTTCTTATTTTTATAGCTAGCTGGCCTCATCTCGCTCATCTAGGCAGCTAGATTTCGAAGAGGAACACCTTTTGTTAAAAAGTGAAAATCAAATTACCACTTTGAAATATTTTTTTCATAACATTTCAATTATGAGCACCTAGCTATATGTTTCTGAATAAAATGAAAATAATATTTTCAAACGAATTCGTAAAACAATGAAAATTGTTGAAAAATCTGTTCCCTAAATTCTTGTAGCTAGATTGCATTTGTCGAAAAATTGGTGGCTAGATCAATTTGGAAAAGGAACACCTTTTTTAGGAACACCTCGTGGGGTGCTCTTCACTTTAAATTAAGTATAATATAAGATTCTTCGAGAGGGAGGTTGTAAATATTTGGAAAAGCAAGAATGAGAGCCAATGGAATGACAAGCAAGGCAAAACTTTAGTTATAGGACCATCGAGGTCATTTGTCAGCGAATGAAACAAGGTAGAATTCGATATAACAAATTTCAAAACATAAACAATAAAGAAACATAGGCATATATGGGCGGTCATTTCCCAAACATATCCAAATCAGGCCAATAAACATGGACTATTTTGCGAGCATCCCATATAAGTCATTTATTATGCTGTTTGACCATGTATGCAGAACTATTGAACGACGTCGTTTCTATGCATACGAGATATCGGCTGAATAACATACACTTTGTTTATTTGTTATTGATAAAATTATGTAAGAATTTAAAAAAAGACATTGACAGGTGTGGCAAAATTCGCCAAAAAATACAGCGTTTTTAGATTTTAAAAAGATCAAAGAATTTAAAAAGTTATTTGAGTTATAAGTGGTTTGTTACAAAATTTTATATGGTTTAAACAAATAACTTAGAATATTTTTCTTTACAGGGCACCCGTGAAATTGCGGCGAATACGGGTGATATAATCAGGACAACCAGTAACACCTCGAATGTCGACAAGAAATCATTCTTCAAAACATTTTGCAAAGAAACCACCGCTCACGGCTTTGCAAATGTGGTTAAGAAAAACCAATGTCGCTTTTTCTGGATAGCTCTTATCATTTTAGCCATGATTCTAAACGCGGCGCATTTTCTCTATTTATCCGTTCAATTTGCCGAATTTCCCACGCGAGAGAAACTCTATCTCTCGGATGATCCCCCAGTTTTTCCGTCGGTCACAGTTTGTAACAAAAATCCCGTAAACTCACAGTTCGAAATCCCCGAGCACTTCATCAACGCATCTAGAGATTCGAGACTTCCCATCAACGAACTTTTATTCGAAAATCACGAATTATCCGAAGTATTTGCGATGGGTCATGAGCTGGGTGAGTTCATAATCGGTTGCTTTATCGGCACAAACATGAGGCGCGAATTATGCAAAAGAGAATCTGTTCGCCTGTACCAATCGACCAAATATTTTAATTGCTACACCATCGAGGGTGGCTACGAGGCAAAGGATATTGATACACGCACTGGGCTTACTCTGCTTCTGTATTTCGACAAGAATACAGGCATTGATT
>LQRL01126042.1:22813-35379 GCA_001703475.1 Hydroides elegans
CGGGGATAGGGTGGATCTGCCCGGAGGAAAATTGGAAATACACGAAGCTGGGACTCTTCCTAACCCGCGTATTTCCGGAATTGATATAATTCCAGGATTTCTGACACAATTGAAGTTAACACAGTCTGAAAGAAAGAAGCTCGGGTCACCTTACAGTGAATGTACATCGCAGCAATATCTAGATGCATCAAAAGAGTATAAGTACTCTGCGAAAGGGTGTTTGGATAAATGCAAGGCTAAGCATATTTGTAAAGTGTGTGGCTGTACAAGCGGTTACTGGCCTATAGACACACACAAATTGGCCGACTATGAATACTGTCGGGATCTATCTATACTCGAGCTTGACTCTTATTGGGACAGGTACTTTTGTGACAAATATGAGTACATGGATTCATTCAATGCCAAAGATTGCAAGTGCAAAGAAAAATGCACCTACAACAAATACGCCTTCAAAGAAACGAGCACACCTTGGCCAAGGCGCATCGGTTCACCGTACGTTTACGGGGCAATAGAAGACCCTACTTTTCAGGATAGCTTGCAAAACTCGATTGCATATGGACATATCGCTCCGATGCTAGATGAATTTTTCGCCGGAAGGGAGGCGCCGCTCCATGATTGGTTGCAGGAAAATATGGCAAGAGTAGAGATCGATTTTGGTGACCTCTCCGTGGAAGTTATGGAAGAAAAGGCTCAAATCAGTATAGTGGATTTATTGGCGAGTATCGGCGGTACAATGGGACTATATGTGGGCATTTCCATGATCACGATTACTGAGTTTTTGTTCATGCCGTTTCAACTTTTTGATCACTATAGAAAACAAAGAGACATTAAAAAAGAGGACATTACTAAAAAAGAGAACACTGGTAAAACAATAGATGCATTTGACGAAAACAGGTTTTGAAACATTAAAATGTGAAAGTAGTAAGATACGCTAAACATGTATAGTGTCGTCCAGCATAATTAATCCTTACAGGATAATGTTTAACGTATGTAATTATTCTAAATTATATGATGTAAGTAACATGCATTTGCAATATCGGACTGACTATCCAAATTTTCGATTTTGAACATTGAACCGTGCAGAACCATATAATTAGTTCTCAAATATGTTTCAATAAAAAACTAGACATTTTTATCCAAAAAAATAGATGGTAAATATATATATATACTTATTTGCAAAATAATACAAACAAATGGCATCAGGCATATGTTTATATATGACAAGTATTATTATAATATACGTAGGATACAATATCTAATGAACACTACATGTACATGATAATGAACTAAGTTTACTTAGTTCATGAAAGCGATAATTATCTAGTTAGTGAATTCACTTCATCCTTAGGTCTGAGAAGTGCTGGATTGTACCATAGATTTTCTTCCTTAGAACTATAGATACTGAATGAGCCAAGTATTGCCAGTTTAGAAATAACACTTTTAACCTTAGGCCAACTTAGTTTTTTACTTATAACTCTGAAAAATGATTTGAATTTGTTCTCGTTAGATTTGTCTATGTAACCGCGACTATCTATTTCTATTGCATAGAAAAAATATTCATATACTTCTGAATCGGTGTCAGATACTGCATATTTATCACATTTTCTACAATGTGCATTTACAAATAAACTCAAAAGGAACAGTAAATTCTAATATAGATACGCTTTTGCATTCAACTATTACAATGTCTGGAATCTGGTTACATGGCAAAATATATTCAGGAATTGTTTTACCATTAACGGTATGACCTTGCAGATCAGCAAATATATGGAAATTGTTTGTTTCATTTTCAAGATGCGCAAGATGTTTTGCTATTTAAATAAGAAAGAATAAAATATCATCATGCCGCCATTTATACCTGTCAAGCTTGGGTTAGCAATTGTTTAAGACGTGATGTATGGTTTCACGTGAATGGCATTGCGTACATTTAGTGTTTGATCGTTTCCCCAGCGTTTTAGATTTGCGTCTCTTGGTAGGGTATCTATGCTTGCGTTGATTATAAATTGCATAGTACCCTTAGGTGGACTATAAATGATTGATCGCCATGTAACGTTATTACTTTCCTCGTGTAGGAGTTCAATAAATTTGCCCTGTACAGTAAGCGTTTTGACGTATTCCGTCGAGTGTTCTACGGTGCGTTTTCGATATTCGTTTTTATTTTCTCTTTGATTCTTTTGTTCCGTTTATCATCAGATACGTTTGTCGATTGCGTTGATATTGCCTCAGAATATGCGTTTTTTGAATAGACTGTTATTGAATTTTTTGCGTTTCAATTCAGATTCCTGTGTTAGTTTGCTATCTTAAGCATTGCTAACGTTAATATCAGCGTTTAGGCGTGAGTTTGCGTAAGCGATTGAGCGTGTTTCGTGAAAGAGATTCGTTGGGCTTTTAATATTAAGCATCCTTGGACTATGAAATACTGCTAAGGTGTCTGATTTCGGGACCTTAAGCCATAACTTAAGACATCTAGATTTGACAGCTAGGTTTTTGTTCAATCATGAATTCTTAATGAAAAGCGCAAGGCAGGGATTAGGTATCTAGAATAAATAGAGCATTTACATTCTCCTCGCACTAATAAGTTGTCTATATTAGATAGACTTTTAGATGAAACTGTGGTTAATGCATTAAAAAAACGTATGCGAAATATGAGTAAACACGATTAAACATTAAATTCTTCTTATATTTATGTGATTGTTGAACAATCGAGAAAAAATATAGCGTGAGATAAATAAATATCTATTATAGGGATTAAACACGACTGTTAGTTTGTATAGCTGATCTAGAGCGAAGAGGAAACTATTACAAAACAAACGCCGAAGGCGTGAGTTTTGTAATAGTTTCTTCTTCGCTCTAAATCAGCTATACACACGAACAGGAGTGTTTTATTGCTATTATTACAGTTGAAAGTAGTGCATAAATACAAGTAGGAGAATGGATAATATAATCGGTATGACTCATCCGTGCAAGCGTGGACATGTTGTGGGGAATGACGTCATCTGTGCAAGCTAGAACATTTTTTATGTTTGTTTCTGGCGGAGTGGCGAAAAACCAATGAGTGACGGGTACACCGAACGACTGACTATGGAAAAAGGGAAAAGGTGATGTCACATAATGTAAAATAAACCACTTTTTGAAACACATATACTCATGGGATGCTTTCTTGTTGTATCATCAGTGAAGCATGCCCCTATCACGTGAACACCAAGTGAAAAATGTAGGTTAGCCAATGAGGTAATTCGCAGCACATTTTAGCTAATGAGGTCATTTGCGGGAAATTTTTCGCGGGAGATCAATTCTGTATGACGTAATACGCGTTGTCTCTGTGACCCATATAAAAGGGGCCCCGCACGCAACCCTCCCCAGATCTCATGTGATGCTTTCTTAATTTAAATGCTCAGAGCAATGAGCAATGTTAAGAGCCATGCTCAGAACAATGAGCAATGTTAAGAGCAATGCTCAGAGCAATGAGCAATGTTTAGAGCAATGCTCCGAGCAATGAGCAATGTTAAGAGCAATGCTCAGAGCAATGAGCAATGTTAAGAGCAATGCTCAGAGCAATTAGCAATGTTAAGAACAATGAGCAATGTTAAGAACAATGAGCAATGTTAAGAGCAATGCTCAGAGCAATGAGCAATGTTAAGAGCAATGCTCAGACAAATGAGCAATGTTAAGAGCAATGCTCAGAGCAATGAGCAATGTTAAGAGCAATGCTCAGAGCAATGAGCAATGACAGAAAACCAGAATGGACGAGTGGTTAAGGTGTTGGACTTAAGATCCACTGGACTAATCTCCGCGCGGGTTCGAATCCCACTTCTGGTATTTTTTATTGGGTGTCCTCGTGCCATTTCATACCGTGGGAAACAATGTGGAAATTAAGAAAGCATCACATGAGACCCCACCAGAAACAAACATGAAACATGTCCTAGCTTGGATGGATGACGGCATTCCCCACAACATGTCCACGCTTGCACGGATGAGTCATACCGCTTATATTATCCCTTCTTCTCCTACTAATACATTAAGATCCGAACTGTATAAACAAATTGCGAACACTTACTCATGATAATAACTTTTTATGACGTTTTGTTTGAATACTTGTGTGGAGCAAATATGGAGGAACTGTACTGCAGTATTCGCTCAAATTGAGTCACGCTTATTAGCCTCTCCTCATTTGCATAAATTATAATGCGTACCGTGTCTGTATTGCAGAATATAAAACGGTTTCAACTAACAAAGAAACATAGAAAACAACTCTTACATCATGTTATAATAATAAATATACATAACTATTTATAAATGTGTTGTATAGTAAATATACAACAGTTGTAGCTTTTATTATAATTTATATTGAAATTTTTATATAAATAAAAACATGTCTTTATTTCGTTTAAATTCGAAAGCGATTCCTGTTGAACCATTTGCAATATTAATTATATAAGTTGTAAGCATATTGTGATTTTTTAAACTTATAACATGATAAGTAGAATCCAAGTCCGGAAATTTGTGAAAGTACTTTGGACTTACTTTCAGTGTTTGAACCCGAATATGTCCAGAATGACCTTTGCTATAAATTTGAACATTTGTTAAAAATAAAGGTAACAATATAAATCAATGCCAAACTCCCCCAAAAAGTTATGCTAATCGCGACAGGTGAGTACATGTCTCACTTGTTGCGACATATCAAATTTATACAACAAAAATTACAACCAATACCATACAACTTCAACGTACACCATGAATTCTAAATACTACTACTAATACTACTACTACTACTGCTACTTGTAACAATAATAATAATGATAATAATGATGATAAAAATTTTAATAATAATAATAGTAATAACAATACTGATAATGATAATAATAATAATGAATAATAATAATGCATTATGAGTACCCACTCGGCAAGGGTCGTCCATAGCACGCCTTAATCGGGAGTGACATCGAGAGGACGACCTAAGTAGGACCCATATGTAAGTTTCCCGGACGTCCTTTTACGTCCCGGCGTCCGTAGAACGTCATTCTTACGTTCGATTCGGACGCGACGTCGATGCAACGTCTTTTCTACGTCCGCAACGAATAAGGACGTCCGGAATAGTTACATATGGGCCCAAATTAGGTCGTCCTCTCAACGTCCGTGGACGTTTTGCCGAGTGGGTACGCCAAATTATATGAAAGGCTATTTTTATTACAGTATCGGATAAAACTGATCTTATCATTACAACAAAGGCATTATCAGATTATACTACGTCTGGCACAAAACAGACATACAGATAACGTTCATACATATATGACAGCATGTTAGAGTCATCTTGACGTCATGCAATATATTTTTGAGTTGTTGTGATGCTGTTCTGACACATTTACGCCCATAACAAAATAGTTGACATGTTTTGTTAGAAGTGGTTATTAAGTTGACAATAATAGTTATTGCTTTAACACTTTGATTACTAATATGAACTTCACCACTTTTGAATTAGCACATCCTACTTCAATTAAGTTACAGGAAATAAATGAAACAACAAGGACATATAAAAACGAATCCGGCCCAAAAAGTTCCCGCCCAAAAAGTTTCCGGCCGTAAAGTTTCCAAAATTGACAGCATAGGACACAAAGTTTATAGTCAAACCCATCAAAATAAAGATAATGAACATTATTATTTTTCTTATTATATTTTTAACTGTGTTGTAGCGTCGTGTTGTCAATTTTGGAAACTTTATGGCCGGAAACTTTTTGGCGGAAACTTTTTGGGTGGATACCATACAAACACATAATTTTAGCGAAGAATGCCCATATAAATGCGATGCCATATGTCTCGTTAGAGGTGGTTATTTAGTTGATAATTATTTTAACACTTCGATAACAAATATGAGCATCACCACCTTTGATTTAGCACATCCTACATCAATTAACATACGGAAAATAAACGAAACAACTAGGACAACAAACACGATTTTAGAGAAAAATTGCTCTGAAGAGACACGCCTTCCTTGTTGTTATTATTACTATATAAATTATAAATGTGCAAATGATTCTTTTGACATTGCAGTTTTGTAATTAAGCATATCAAACTTGTTTTATCAGATTTATGCGGTATATCTTGTTTGCTAATATAATAACTATTCATCCCTCAAAAGTGTTGATTAGAGCATAAAACTACTTGAAGCATTGATATTCACAATTAATAGCCAAACTCAGAAAAAATGAGCAAATAGGTGTTCCTATTTAAGAAGATACCTGACCTTATTTGGTTAATCTAGATAGCTAGGAAGGAACACTTTTTATGGTAATGAAAATCAAACTTATTGTATATGCAAATTGTGTTCATTTATATTTCAATATAGCATGCCTAGCTATATATTTATTTCTAAAAAAATGAAATCGAAATTCCCTAAGAATTCGTAAACAATGGAATATTTTTTAAGAAGGTGCTCCTTCAATATTTGTAGCTAGAAGGGCAATTTTCAAACGTTTTTTTTTGGGAGATGAACTTTGAAAGGAAGATCTTTTTTGAGGAACACCTCGTGGGTTGCTTGATCTTCACTGATGTACAAACATGTACTTGAGTAACATTTTATCGGCATTCGAAGTTTTCTTTGAATCTATGTTATTCGAAAAAGATTCATCAAGCGTATAAACATCAGCGCAGCGCTAGACGATCTCATTTGTTTCAGTCGGCGTTAACTTAAATTTCGCTTTTAGTTCATAATAGAAAACCTTTTCCACGTAATAATAAATCAATTGATTTACAGTTGCAAACAAAACACTGCCCACGGTGGATTCCAAACGCATAAGTACAGAAGCCCAATAGACCGACCTCGTTTCAATATCAAACCATGTTACCCCTTCCATCGCTACGATTTGACGACAAAATACACTTGGTATAATTGAAGCGACGAAAATACCAGAAACCATACCAATAAGGGTACGGTCATCGGCTTTCAGCGTTTCTGCGTCAAGAAAAATAACTGTTCATCGGGCAACAGCGTTTTCCACGTTTTCTGCGTTTTTGAGATAAAAACCTTTTATTTGAGACTTTGATTTAAATAAATCTTAACCAGAGAAATATCACGAACAGCCTCTTAATTTATTTGTTTGTTATATATACATGAAATACATGTAGACGATTATACTACCGTATACTTCTCTTTTGCTTGTTTGTATGACAATTAAACAGATAGATATACTTTGGTTTGGCTATGCTATGACTAAAATACGAGTGGGGTGGGCCAAGGAGAGATTTTATATAATCATATATTTAAAAAGCTAAACATCGTGCTTAAAAATTGAAATGTTTTCAAGCAGTGCGGTTTCAGCTTTGCTTCGAATACGTCAAAATATACAAAACCTGCCATGTACTGTTTTATATTCGTAAATTTTATTAAATGTTTATGATTATTTGGAATAAAATGTAGAAGTCTACATAAAAATATAACCTGTCATTCCTTCAATTTTCGTTCGTTTTTCAATATTTTCAAATATAATTCCTAGGTTTGAATTAATGTTCTGTTCATAAAATCCGATGACCAAGCATCGTACCCAGCTGAATCCAAATGTATAAATTCTTTCAATTTGAAATTTTCAGATTTAGATAATCCTGAATTTTGCCATTTTCACAACGATCAACATACATGAATTAGGAAATTAATCTTCACGATGATAGAATATCGATAAACCGTGTCAAAAATAAGATATTGCTATAGACTTTCACATTGAAAACGGAGAGGTCAATGTAGAATCTCTTCTTTCTTTATTTTTAGTAGATTCTATTATGTGCAATGTGTTCTTGCACTGATAGAAACAAGTATTTTTTTAGATATTTGGTCGTTTTCTATTGTTAAAAGAATTTATTGAGATTGGGTCACAAATTAAGTGCAAATACATACATGTATTCAACACTATCGATTAGAATCTATATATAGATATACCATTTTAATGTCTTTTGGACTAAGATAGCATCGAGATTCAATATGGTTTAATAGATATTTCAATTGTATATTTCATTGTTTAATTTTGTGATTGACGCAGAAAACGCAGAAAACGCTGAACTTTTCACACATCGTCTTTGTTTGTTGCTCTATTTTATACCAATTAATTCGGAATTCCTTTGACGTTAAACCCCGATGAACAGATTCCGAAAAAACGCGATGCCGCAATGCCGCCACGCCGCAGATATTTTATACCAAATTATGTGGTCTGCGGCAAATTTGCCGCTGCCCGATGACTGAACCCTTAGGCGTAAAGTCTTAACGCCGTTTTGAACTAATTGTCGTATCGGATTCACTCGATTCGTCTCATTTGTAGACGGGTCGCTTGCTTCAGCCATAGCAGCGGATACATCGTTAATCCGCATTCTCTGCTTTCTTATAACACAACTTATAGCGATGACGCAAAACACAGTGATCAGCAAAGGAATGAGTATAAATACAATCAATTGCAAAAACGACATATCTAACAGTTGGCAAGTTAAGCTGACATAGGCAAGTTTTCGTCCGATTGTTACTTCAGTGTATATTACATAACTGAAGGAAATTAGTGTTATTATTGTTACTATGATGGTTACATTCTGCTTCTTAAATATTAGCGGGTACATATACGGCCGACAGAAGTACGTGTATCTGCAAAGAAAAGAAGAAAAGTCTCAACAATAATTACACTGTGTTACAAATTGAAACCTCAAAAATTATACATGAAAGGAAAAGTGTGTTTTTATATGATTTTGGCCTGCTGAACACGAATCCGAAGTCCATTTTATTCCATCACGTCACAATTTTTTGTAAGTAATTTGCATTTTTAATTTTGCATTTTTTCCCTATTTTTGTCAAAATAAACTCCTATTTGGAAAATATTTCAAATGCATTGCTTCTAAAAGATTTGAAATGAACTCTATATAAATGTTTGGTCACTATATTGACTATAAATATATATCATATCCAAAAATGCAAACAAAGATATTCTGATATCTTCTCGAACAGGCAGGGTCATCAAAAATAATTTGGAAACTTTTTAAAATATTTTTTTGAGCAATCGGGCATCATATTGTATTATTTCGATAGTCCGATTAATATTCTCCATGAAAATAGCTAGAACCTCTGGTTTTACCATGTAGATAATAAAATTTAAGCCCCAAATCTGAAGGAACGCGCGGCCCGTTTAAGTCCATGCGAACTACATACCGCTACGCTTTAAGTTATTATTTTCATTATAGCGGTTTTACAAATGCTTATATCTTGTTATGTATAAATATTTAATAATGAAAAGAATAAAGTCGAAATTCGCATGCTTTGTCATGTTTCTTACTATATTATGCAGACCTAAACCTTGGCAGTACGATAGCTTGAACTTCCGGTTGCTGTTCGTGCGTTAAATATATGAAAAGATATTGAAATTTCAACAGTGTGAACCAAAATCACTATTCCTTAACAGTTTTATACATGGTTTAGGGATATTCAGAGATAAACTCACTGAAATTCGAATAAGGAAATATTCGAATATTATGAAAAATGAATACAGAAAAGCCAAAATTAAATTTGAGTAGGTTTACATTGTAATTCAAAAAAATATCATGAACTCTAAAGTCAAAACCATAGAAATTCGTCGAAAATACCTAAAATGAAAATTCGATTTTACAGAAAAAAAACGGGATGTGATAGAATATTTTTAAGTTCAGATTCGTAATCAGCGTGGTCGAGTTTATAAAGAAGACACAATTTCATCCATGTATATTTTTGAGTGTAACACAGTGTTATCAAACTGTAGACAAAAAATCATGTTTTGAAATCATCAGTCGGCTAGAAACGTCTAGAACTAAAGCGGTAAATGAAATTAGCAAGGTGGCGGAAAAGGCTTCTAGTTGGATGTGGCTGAGAAGATCTGAAAGCCGATGGGATCAAATAGCAAAGGTGCCAGCCACCAAGTTAGTCCGGTAACGTTGCAAAATCTAACAGTTCTACTAATTTACGTCGATGTCGGTTTGGATATTGATTCACTATACTCTTTCAAGTACATATATATTATTTGTAATAGCATAAATCGTTACCTTTCTAGGCTGAGAAAAGCAGTGATGTACGTCGATTAAAAATAAAAGCCCAGGCCAGTCAATGACAAAACGCGGCAAAGAACAATGGGAAACGTTTCTTCCAACATCAAATGTCCTACCGCGACAGGAGTGCCTATCATAAATCGATTAATTAGCTGAATTAACATTTTGTTGATAGGCTGTTACATTTGATTTAAACGCATATTTAGCCTTGTTTTCCAATGTAGTCTTCGTGGGAAATTTAATAACGCCTGTTACGTTTTTAACCAGTAGGCGCATAATGAGTGCCTATTTCAACTTAAGTTTAAGGGCCTGCGTCTATTGCATTTTTTTAAAGTTAGAAACGATTCTCGTTTTACATGAATAAAGCAAGGATTTTTTTGGGGGGGGAAAGCTCAAACAATTTATGGGTGGACAGGTCCCTAAGCTGTATTATTATAAAATCTGAGCAAAAAAAAATCAATCCATATTAACCATGAAATAATATAGACATTTAATACATTTGCATATCGTGTTGAGTTATAATATTTTTTGTCAGTATCTATATTATGCCAGGTTAATACAAATACTAAATAAACTCACATTTATGGAATATACACGATTTTGATTAAGTAAATATGTATAAATTCTAATGATTCACTAGTTGCAGCATCTAATATATTTTTATTTTATATAGTCTCATTTTTTTGTTAATAACTATATGCTTTGGAAAATATGGAAACGCTTTAAATGACCAAGCCAAAAATATCAAAACATAACAATACTTACCAGGTACAAGCAGCATTATATTGTAAAGCGCACAGATGCTCAAAAGAAAATGATATTCCTGGTTGAGCTTATCACTCACATATCGGATCCAGATCACACTACTATTGGCAAGCAGGACCCAGAGCGATACAATTATGATATAGGACATTAACAGGTATCGTTCCAGCTCGCTGCTAACAATCACCCCTTTAAATGCGTTTATAGGCGCGACGTCGATTTCCCATGATGACTCAGTGATGTTTGTTTGAAATGAGTCAGTTTGAAACGAGTCAGTTTGAAATAAGTCATTTTGCAATGAGTCAGTGTGAAATGAGTCAGCTTCAAATGACGGTGTTCCTATTAAGGTAGTCATGAATGTTACTGCATCGAAGTCAGTCGTTTTGTATGATGATGATGATGATGATGATGATGATGATGATGATGATGATAATAATGATGATGATGATGTTACGGGATGAATTAGTTGAAAATAGTATGTGCTCATCCGGAGTTCTTCTGTGTTTGTTCGACCAAGAGGCATATTTGTGTTTATTTTTTTAAATAAATGTATTTATGATTCTTGTTTTATCAAGAAATTAGCAACATTTATTTTCTAGACAAATAGCCAATTCTATCCGAAAGTGTGGTCCGAAAGTATTTCAGTATCCTTGATCTCGTCAAATATTTTGATTTTCAATCAATTGATGCAGTTATTATAAATCGTGTGTATATATTATATCAAACATCTCATTTATCTGATTGTATGTGAATATTTTTGAGCTGTGGTACATTTGTCCATGTATGCTATATAGTCAATGTTCTTAATGAGGATTTGTTGAGAAATTATCGCAATTTATCATTTAGCATAGCAACAAATTTGTTGTTGTCATAAACATTTTTCTGAAATATAATTAACCCATCAGGGCGTGGAAGTAACCATCGCCCTTAGAGCACCTTGCTATGTGTTACTATAGGAACATGATATGTGCGACCTGTTTAAATGCATTTTAATAAAAGTTATAGTTTGAGTATAAAAATGAAAAAAAAACATCAATGGATTCGTAATTTCGACGATGTGTCTTTGACGTTATTTTCGATAAATTGCATTTTTTCTAATTTGAAATATTACAATTCTGCATGATTATCCTGGACCCTTTTTATCAAGAGCTCTTAAGCATTGCACATGGAACCAGAATGTTTGAAAGATTATCATAAAATACCGCCACTGTCGACATTACATATTTGGGTTTGTGGGCTATATAAAAAGTCAAACATTCATCAATTTTGTAGACCCTAGGTGATCTATGGTAGAGATACATAAACAGACATGTCGTATATGTTTTATCAGAAGACCACAATTTCATTATGTTGTATTCTCCGTTCATTTTATTTATTTGTTTTCAAACACATTAAGGTGTTGGTTGATGAATCTGGTTTGATGAGCAGAATTTAAAAAAAAAGATTATATTATACAAAAAGGAGGATATACGATACCGAAAGGCGCGTTTCTAACTTCTCTTGCCAAAGGCTAAAATGCACAAACCATAAACTCTAACTATCAAACGTTAAACGTTAAACGCAATAATCGCGTTATACGCTAAATGCTAAAGGATAAGGAGAATGTGAAGTTAGAAACGCGCGCCACATTTTGAATTAAACAATATAAAACGTTAAAATGAAGTAAAACCCAATCCGCTTTTAATCAACCAAATCCATAAGACGTTGACTTATTGATACATATCGTTATCCTTATTCTCGCCGGGGGGGGGGGGGGCTTTTTA
>LQRL01126054.1:465-19274 GCA_001703475.1 Hydroides elegans
GTATCAAATCACCGATTTTAGGAAAAAAGTATAAAAAAGTATGAGAGCAAAAAAAAGTATTAAAAAAAGTATAAAAGTATAAAAAAAGTATAATTTGGCCGATTTTCAAAAAAAAGTATGATACTTTTAAAAAAGTATCATGTGGCAACACTGTACTTATCTTTTCGACTGGACGATTGAGCTTGGCACTAACCTGTGGTTTGGTCAGCAGCAATACCACTCTCCTCGTCGAGGCTGCCAAAGGAGTCACAGCGAAGGGAACTCACGTCCAGGAACGAGTTCTCGGCTGCAACAACAGATAAGTAATCGTGCAAAATTTTAGACAACGCTATTGTAATATTACATCAATACATTGAGGCAAACATAGAATGCGTCAGACTGCCATATATTGTCAAAGGTAAGAGGAAAAAAGGAGTCATTTAGGGATATTTTGATCAAAAGGAACGAAAAAAAATACCCACGCATTAAACCATCAAGCCCACAAAATATCAAATACAGTGGAACCTCGATAAACCGAACACGGATAAACCGAATTACTGCTTAAACCGAATATATTTGGCAACCCGATGCTCTATGCTTCCTTTATAAATCTTATCGGATAAACCGAAAATCGGTTAAACCGAGCATTTTTCGCCGGTCCCGAGGTGTTCGGTTAAACGAGGTTCTACTGTATTTCCAAAAATACGCCCGTTTAAAATAAGCATCTTATCCACACACACCTTGAGCCATGTCTCGGTCATCAATCAACTCCTCCCCGGCGCAGCATCGCGCCAACCCGCGTTCTACCAACATGTGATTCAACGATACATGCGTCACATCGCTGACGTCATACAAGTAGACGTCACGCTCCTCGGTTGTGGAAGATAGTGAGGTGGTGGTGTTGTCGCCATTGGAAGATGCAGAAAGGGGGCGCTGCTTGACGGTATTCACTTGAAGGGTCTGGTTCTCGGCGTGCTCTAGTAAATGTTTATGCATGCTTCGCATTACCTGATAACTCGAGGTGATTTGAAATAATTTCATATACCCGTTATAAGATGTCCAAAACCACGATTTATTTGAATTTACGAAAAATAAACGGCAAATTTGAGGTACCGAAAACCTTGAACTAACTATGTTCTATTATAACATCAAATCGATTATGTTTTCTTCGGTAATTAAACATTCAATAAACAAATGCAAGTTTTTTTTTAGCTATCAATCTTATATTTATCGTTTTAAATATCGATTATGTGTTTTATGTTCTGTGTATTTGAAATGTAACGGGCGAATTCCTACCCTTGAAAACAGACACAGCCTCTTCCGACCAGGTACCACCGTCAGATGCCTCAATACCCGCCAGTCTACATTGCGCTAGTTTACCATCTATCAACAAAAACATATTTTTTTTCAGACATTTTAATGTATTATGGTTAGCCATAACTTCAGTATCATAACGTAGCGAATTTATTTTGATTGTTTTTTTTTTCACCATATCAACTTTGTCTTTTAATTAATGAATTTATCATATAAACTTAGAATTTAGTTAGCCCTATAATATTATGGAATATTCATTTACTTGTCCAACATCAATTTATGTATAAATTAACTCAATCGCAAACTAACATTCGTTCTTTTTCTCACTATTTTTCTTCATATTCTTCTTTATATTCTTCATACATAAAAAAATTTCGATGAAAATCTAGAAAAGACAAGACCATAACCTGTGAATGTGAGTAGGAAGCAGTCAGGAGATTGAACTTGAGTGCACTTGGCCAAAACGCTGTCTTCGATCCCCAATGTGCGTGTCGTCTCCAAAAGTGAGGCATTAGCGCTGCAAATGAATGAGATAAGTCCTATATGGGAAATCGCGTTTTTATGTATATTTATTAATCTTTACAAGCATATAGAGTACTTACAATATGCAATATAGGCCTACATTGTATATTGTTTACTATTGTTTTATATACGTCTCGGCCAACCTTCTTTTCATTTCGAATTCAAGAACGTTGTTTTTTTTTTACATAACATAAACTTAAATACCTGCTTTGAAATGTCAGGACTAAAAATTTGCTTACTTAGGTTTAATGTTTCCTTGTGGTATGACCTTACCTCTGCGAGAGGAACTGTTGATGGCCGATCTCTATATGTTTGTACACAAAGCTTTCAACAAGCGCGTCGAACTCAGCGCTATTTGCATCTTCAAAAAAAAAAAAGTTTATAAGAGAGTTCAAGGATATTGCAACGGCTGTTGCCCGTTTTTTTTTTTCAAAACGTTATGTGTTTAAGACAATCATGATTTCCATTTAAATGGTATCGACGTTAGAATCTGGGTTCCAGTTTTTTTATTATCTACACCTGGGTGTAGCATAAGCCAGAATTCTGCCTCGGTAATTTTTCGAGGGTTCCTGAAATTTGACTCGAAAATGTGTCCAAGGTACCTTAATTATGCCTCGATAAAATCGATTTGTCCCTCGGTAATTTTTCGAGGGTACCTCAATTCTGCCTCGGTAATATTGATTTACCCTCGAAATTACCGAGGGTTTCGACCCTTATGCTACACCCTGCTACACTAAAAATCTAGTTTAATTTACAAGCAAACTTAAACAAATTTAGCTGATTTGTCGATGGATATTTGCGCTAATCAATTGATATTCAGAATCATATGTACCTCTTTCGGTTGGCACATCCAGCAGCATTTGAGACCCATCATAATTCATATTCTCCTGATTCGTCGAGCACTTTGAATTCCCTTTATCAAGCTCATTTTGCGGCTCATCAATTATCATGGAAACAGTTTCGTTCTCGGTGGATGCTTCTTCAGGCGCCTCTTGAGATACCTCGTCAGTCTCATTTAATGCTTCCTTACTTTCCTCAATGGTCTTGTTATTTTCATGGCCTCTTCCCTCTTCCGCTTTCAATTGAGAATCTTCGTTTGTTATCTCTTTATACCCATCTTGATTAATTGCTGGAGAATCGTCTTCTTCAGGTTTCTCTCTCGTTACTTCCTGATCCTCAAGATTGGCTTCTTGAGGTTTTTCTTGACATTGTTTTTGAGATTCGTCTTCTTCAATTATTTGAGGAATTTCTTGTGCCATTTCTTGAGGTTCATCTTGTGACATGTATTGAGTTTCATCTTGTGACATTTCTTGATATTTATCTTGTGACATCTCTCGAGGCACATCTTCATTTATTTCTAGGGGATCATTCTTGCTTATTTCGAGGGGTTCATCTTCTTGAGTTATTTCTTGAGGTACCTCCTGGCCTATTTCTTGAGATTCTTGAGTTATATCTTGAGGTACGTCTTTATTCATTTCTTCAGTCTCTTCCTGAATGATTTCTTGAGCTTCCTCTTGAGTGATTTCCTCACGCTCTGCTTGAGTTATTTCTTTAGGTTCCTCCTGAGATGCCAGATCTGTCTCCTCCGATAAATGGATATCAACACTCGAACTCTGTGCATATCCTCCTTCGACGAGCTGCGCGGCCAAACTGTTGCCATCCTTGTCACATAGATCGATGTCCAGCGAGTCGATCTGGCCATCGGCGACGTCGCGGAAAACTCGTACCACTCGCATGGTGAACAATCTGGAAATGTACCAAAATAATTGAAGACCGTTTAAATAGCGATAACTATGAACACGATGGCATGGAAGTGAGTCAGATTAATTGGACTTATACTTATTTAAAACAGACCGTGCCTCGTCTGTACATCTCAAATAAACCCGATCGTTACATAACGGTATTAACCTTCTCTGACCTTTTAAACCGTTTATCAATCCCAAACCTTTACCAATTGTAATCCAACTCACTTGCTATCGCGTTCACCCGCGTCTTGGTCACACAACTCTCTCAGCCTCGCCGTACTCGCCTCGTCCCATTCCTCGCCATCGGTCGTTGCTAGGGGTTGAATGGTTGCTAGGCGACACTTGAATACATGCACTGGCCATTCAAGGAACTCAGGCTCGATGTCGCGCACTGCGCTCCTATAATGATAATATTATAAAGGTTAATATTATTAATGATATGCAAGGTAATACCGTAAAATATTAAACAAAAAAAAAAAGCAATTTTGAGCCATATTGGCATTTAAAAGATGTTGGAGCTGAATATTAAAATGAGTATGCTTCACTTTAATTGGATAATTTGGCATAAAAATACATACCGGGGCACACTCGCACTGTTGCCATAATCGACAAAGAACACTTGGACAGTATCATCAGCGACGTCGGTGACACGGGCGCGACACCATGATACATCACACTGTGCCACACAAACGTCATCGACACCTATCCCCGAAGCTGGAGACTGTATCAAGAAAGCACAATAAATATATAGGCCTATAAGATGATATCAATAGATAAATGTATAAGGATATGAATTTTAGTTAAACCTCTGCGAGAAAATAGACAAAAAGATCTCAAGATAACGCGATAAACCGAATTTTAAAGGATAGGAAAATAATACATGCATATTAAAATACGACATCCAAAATATGACAAGTTATACATCATATTCCATGTTTTGTCAATATCCCATCCTCTTAAACACCTTCCTCTCACACGTTTCCCTCCGTATCTCCCTCTATTCATACCTCTTCCGGTGATTCATGCGAATTGCAGTGGTCCACCAGCTGGTCCTCGAACATGGGCAGCTGGGTCGCAGCCTGTGCCAGCTGGCAGTAGAGTTCACTGGGCGACTCGGCGTGTGTCACGTAGACATCCACTTCGGAGCCTTCGGGCACGTCGCACATGCGCAACTGCGGGCGTGGTTTGTTGTTGGGGGTGTCACTGTGAGTACGCATATGGATGGGGTTGAGTGGTATAATGGTTTTTGGATTTCTTGATTTCAAAGTGCTTCATGATTTATTTATATCTTAATACTATTATTATTAATATTATTAGATTTTCTTTTAATTACGTTTATTCTTTCACATATTGTTCAACTTTGGAAATTACACAATTTTTAACATAACTGGCAAATTCACCTTACCGATTATATTGCCTTTATTCCCCGTGTGTTCATATCATTCCATATCATAAAGGAATGCTAGATAGAAAACCCATATAATCCTCATATGTTAAGATGTAAAGTTGTTTTCTGTGTTAAATAACTATAATTTTGGAACAGTCTGGAAGCATGTCGGATAAGCAAAATTTGGTAAACCTACTTCCAATGAATGTAGAACCTACAAATGTATATGCTTTATTATTGAAACGAAAAAGTACCTAAATTCAGCATTAATTAGATATCATAAGCAATTATTAATAAATTTGTAGGGATTGCTATTAACTATGTTCAACGGATTTTCCTTTTGCTAATCACCCAAAGGTGTTACTACATATCATTGTTAAAATATAAGGTGTTATTGTAAATGGCGATTTTTTAAACATTATACTATGGATCCGATGATGTCCGTTCTATAGTCTCTAAAATTGTAGACTATATTTGACATGAATTTGTTTTCCACTTTTTCTTAAGCGATACACATAAAATATAGAGGTAACGCCTATCTAGATAACGGTTTTTTTTTTCTCAAATACAGCATATCAGATCAAATAAATCTGCCAGATTTCCAGGAGTATATACCGCACATATGATTGACAAACGTTCCTTAAAATGGAGGATTCTGCTTTTGAATTCGTAACAGTATATTCATAAGATATAAACTCAAAATTACCCTAATAATTATTGAATTGTGTGTTAAAGATGTATGTGAATGTATATCTCCTGAATTCGATGGAACTTTTAGCCTATTTGGAATGGAGGAATAACCCGTGTCGGTAAATAACCCGAAACAAAAATGTTGACCTGGATTGTTAAACTATTAAAACCCGCATCAGGATGTTGTTTGAAAAATCGCTGTCTAATAACTGCGGGTTATTCATCGTACATAAATGTGACAATATCAAGGCTATAGCTGCCTGAAGTCGCAAGCGAACATTTCAACGTGTTAATGGGGTGATCAACAAAAACAACACTTAACTAAAGTAGCCATGCTTTATTAAAATATTTAACAATCTTATCTACAATGCATTTATTCGTCTTCTAGGGAAACAACTATTTGTCATTGATGATAAATGTATAACAACTGTAAAACATTTATATACAAACAATCACCTGCATCTTATATAAATGATTTACTAATTTTATTCAACAATTGCATAAAGTTTTAGAAAGTGTTTAGATTGGACGATTATTTCTAAAACTCGTGCCTCTTCTGAATGTTGGGTAGATTTTGATGGTGATTGTCCATTCGAAATTCTTCCTTAACAATGGTCATAACCCTTCAGCATATTGTCTCCAAAAGCTATGTATAAAACTAGGTATAAGTAGCAAAATCAAGCTAAATTTATTAAATTAAGGGAGCACAACAACTACGAACATCTAAAGCAAAACTGATTATTCCCACTATTTACTAAGATTGATTATCTGGGTTCAAATCTATTTTTGTTTATAAAAGCAACATAAACGTTATAAACATAAAATACATGCAATCTAGTTTCTTAACTAAACTATTAAACTTAAGTATTCCAAATCCCTTCTTAAACTAAACATCCCCTTTAACTAAGCATGCAAACAATATATGATTTCCAACGCCCAATACTGATTACCAAGATACAGAAAAACAATGAACAACATAACAGCTTTTAACAGTTGCGACTTAAATAAGCGATATCAATGGTGTATAATATAATTATGTGCAACGAAAATGCTATCCAATCTAACAACTCTTGCTTCTGTTCCATTATTTTTACCCGAATCATAAAGCATAGACCAAATACTGAGTTGTGTTTAGCTAGTTTTGTGTAATGACCAAAAAATGCAAATCATACAAGCACTTATGAAATCTTATATCTAAATATACACAACACTACATATAATACAATGACATAAATGTTTTCAATCCACAAATCCGTAGTTTGTCAATTATGATAGCAACCAAAAATGCGACACAGTCCTAAACCATGCTTAATCAATCTAAATTAGAATAGCAACATGTAGATTCTTCCCCTTATATTTACACTACAGATTACCTAGCTGTGGCCTCTTGATCTGCTTTAGTAGCAGCGTCAACTCCTACAGACTCTTCACCCGAGTCTTCTTGGTCTGTGTCTGTATCTTGTTTGTCTCCCTCTTCACTCTCTTTTGTATCAATATTCGTGTCGGTATCGGTGAGTAACATTTGGTCCAGTGCCTTCTCTAGTTTTTGTTCAACTGTGGCTGTTTCAGCATCATACCCAATAGCGCTCGCAGTTACATCAGAATCAGCAGCTTCGATTTTATCTTCTGCACTAACAGTTTCAGCAGCATTTGCCATAGTGTCACTCTCAGAGATCGTTGCATCGTTTGCTTGTTCTTTCTCGTCGCCCGACTTCGCTTCAATACTTTCGGATTGCGCCGTCTGAGCTTCATCCACATCATCTGCCGCGCACACATCCCGCTCGACCGCTTCATTTTCCCGCAACTCTTCAGATGACACACCCTCGGGTTCCGGTACTGGAATTTCTGATGATTTTCCATCTTCTTCAATAGCCGCCTCGACTGATGTCTTCACTTCGAACGCCGTCTCATCCAGCAGACTAGGCTCTTGCGTCACGTCACAGCGCCCGTCACTACCAACGGCTAAACCCTCGGCGATCAAGCGGTTAGCGACCGGAATACCCATGTCCAGTAGCCGCACTTGGTAGACACCGGTGGTTTCGTCAATTTCATCAATGGTCATTAAAAGCTTCTTTTCCAGTGTGATCTCATTGAATAAATCGGCCGCATCACCGGACCATTCATCCGCGATCGGGTGCATATCAACGCATGCGCATTCGAGGGCTTGAGCCGGCAAAAGGCGGAACTGCTCGGGGAGAGATTTAATGGATGCAACTGACACGTCGTCGCTGTTGCCGTAGTCTACGTACTGCACTGTGATGACGTCGCCATCGTCTGACATTCGCATTGACGTCACTCGCGCTCGGTACCACATAGAGTCGGCAACGCTAAACGCGGCGTAAATGCTTCCTACGCGTATGCGATCGGCTTTAGAGAATTCACCTTCACACGACGTTTGCAATTCGTCGCTCATCGTTTCAAATGCAGTGGTTTCGTTTGCGTTCTGTACCCAGAATTGGCTAGGAGAGTTCACATACTGCATGATTACTTCGACTTTCGATCCAATCTTCAATGGGACGGTTGGCAAGTCATTTCGCTGCAATGTCACTTTTGCCGCATGGCTGACTTCTTGACCGTTGTTGACATCAGAGGCTTCCGAAGATGGCGTCTCAATGATCCTCTCCGTATCACTCTCGGCCTGGGCACCCAATAGTTCGCTATCGGATAATTCCTTGATTTCGGGAGACTCCACGGTGAGTTCATCAACGCCCTGAGCGATCTGTTCAACCTCATCTTCCTCTTCTATCTTAACCTCAGACCCTTCAGCAGCTTCCGCTTCGTGCAGCACCTCTTCGGACTGAACAGTTTCCACATCTCCGGTTATCTCTTCTATACCCTCTGGTGGCACCTTGAGTCCTGCATCTTTGTCTTTATCCTGCATATTGGAAACGCCATCATTTTGCTCCTCATTCGCCGATTCCTGTTCACTGACAGCCTCCTGAAAATCGTCCGCAGAACTCGCCTCGGATTGGCGAGCAGGACTGGTCGGATCCAATGACGGCGCCGCCGGTTCATTTGGTGCAACACCGCTCAGGGCGAGTAGGGCCTCGCGAATACAAGTGCCATCGGTACGTCGAAGGTTAACCATGAAACCCTGCTCGGTATCGCGGCCCACTGATGTAGCAAGTATATCGCATAATAGCGTCTCGTCGTTCACGAGTTCGCTAAATGCATCGATGACAGCGTCTGACCATTCGCAGCGGCCTTCTTCGTCGGGCGTGGCTTGAACACCGTTTACGGCGCACCTGAAAAATTAATGATGAATGCTATAGCTTGTTATTATGTAGCAAGAACTTTAATTTCTTTTTTTTTCTTAGAAATATCTTTCAAAAACAATTTTAAAATTTTACTTCATTAATATTATTCTAAATGGATAATGCTATCAAGACTACATTTAATGTATGCAATATGGAATATAAAACACCACACTCACTCAAAAGCAAACGCGGGCGCCTCTCTGAGATTGTCGGACAGTGCCATGAGTTCAGCAGGAGCCACGTGGTGTGTGTTGCCATAATCAATGAAAAGGACTTTCACTTCCGGTTCCGTGTCTTCTGTGTAAAGTACGCATGCGCGGTACCAGCAATCGTCCGTGTACCTGTGTGATAAAAATGGACGGATGTTTATACCAATTATTTTTGAAAAATGTATAGGGGAGAGCGGGGTACGTTGTGCCATTTTTAACATTTTCTCCTCATACTCAGACTGTGACATTAGTTGCCCAGCTTAATTATATTAATACTATAAGGTTACCTTAACTCTAATAAATGTACCAGAAATAAATGGCATTCCTTTATCAGTGTAACATTAATCACGTCTCAAAAATTTGGAAAAAAATTGGCACAATGTACCCCACCCATGGGGCACGTTGTGCCACTAGGTGGGGCACGTTGTGCCATAACATAACAGAGGATGCGCCACTCCATTATTTTTAAAAATTGACATGAATCCAACATGAAAATAATATTTACTGACGTTTTAAATAAAGTGTATACATAATATGTATACACTTTATTTAAAACGTCAGTAAATAATATTTACTGACGTTTTAAATAAAGTGTATACATATATTCACTTCATTTCCAGTCACCTCAACTCCTTTCTACTCATCAACAAACTCCAACACCAAATCTGTATGCAATTTTTGGAGTTTTTTTACTAATTATGTTTTATGGAAATTCAAATGCTGGATTCCATTCGTGCATCAAATAAATTAATTTTAAATTCAATTTTAACAGTATTTTCATTTTAAATTTTAAAATATTTGAAAATAACTGTGGCACAACGTGCCCCATTCATGAATGGCACATCGTGCCCCGCTGTCACCCTGAGCAACTAATCCGACCACTCCTCTGGTTCTTTAAGAGTAAGGTTAATTAAACTTTGTATGATGGCAAATTAGTCCGACGTGATGGCATTTATCCACCAAAAAGGATCTTCTAAATATTTTCTTGGAAAACAGAAATCATAACAATCAAAACCCCAAACTTGCTTTTTGTTTGTAAAAATTGAAAAAAGCATGCTGACACAATCTTTGGTCCCGACTTGAGCTTATTTTTTATTGGGGATGTACTAAATGAAAATGCCCTTCTATTGATAATAAACACCAAAAACATTCATGAGTGGATTACGAGAAAAGTGGGGTGGCACAACGTGCCCCACGGCACAAGGAAGGGATTTAAAAGAGGTTATTGTTGTTATTCATTGTTGTTATTTATTGTTGTTGTTGTTTGCTATTTTACATGATTTGGGGGTTCTTTTTATAAAGAATTCTTTTCGTTTTTTTACGTCTTCAACAACAGATAGTTACTACATAAGTTTATGTCGGAATGCACTTGCTTAGTTTCATTGAAAACAAAGACACGCCCACTTACTTTGCAGCACACAGGCTCCCTTTCTTGACATCGTCAAGCACTTGGATATCGGCAGCTCCATCTTGGAAATGTGTTTGGAGCTGGTCACTCAATTCACTCAGCTGGTTCTCCTCGGAAGCAAGTTGTAGCCAGAAGTGCGAGGGGTCGTCGTGGTGGGACACGTAGACGCTTGTGCTTGTGCCCACAGCAAAGCGCTGATCTGTGAATGTGAATAACATGTGTATAAATAGTAGAAATATATATATCCGGCTTAAAAAGTGTGTTACAATTTAAATTGCTAAATCAGTTCAATAAAATAACAATTGACCAGTAACATTGGTTGCAAATTATAAAGCCATGATTTATGATTTAGAAATGAAATTCGTATGTGATTCATCATCGAATAATGTTTAATATGTTTATTCTTTATACGAAGATATTAATACACTTTATTCATACTTTATATTAACGATAAAATGCACTTAAATGTCGATTAAATGTAAAATAATGTTTGAAAATTCTACAAACTAATTAAAACAGTAGAACAAAATGAGCTTCCTACCTTTAGAATCAGATGCCGTTGTACCTTCGCCATCCTCCTGTTCATCCTCGGCCGACTTGAACGATTCCTGCGAGTCCACTCTCTTCATTACATCCATCTTGTCCTGCTCTGGTAACATGGCGGCTATTTCAGCGTTGATATTCTGCTCGTTAAAAAAGAGGACCACTTCGCATGGCTGAGTTCCTACTTCTACGACCGCATTGATCAGCTTATTCGTTGCAAGTTCCACGAATCGGTCGCATACATCCTGCGGATAACCATTCGGTGGCGCACTGACTCCAGATAAACGCGCCTTATACACCGTGGGTGGTCGATCGAGGAACGGAGCTTCCAACACACGTACGTCACTGCGGTCAACTTTATCGGTCTCACCCGAATCAACGAAGCGTACGCCTATCTTATCCTCGCTATCTATTGGCGATGTCACAATGGCTCGGTACCACATTAACACATCGGTGCGTTTTGCGGCACAAGGCATTCCGACGGCTGGCGACGTGAGTTCCTGCACTGAGCGCTCGATATATGCGGTATCTATGGTGTCGTTGATCTCGTTGCGAACGCTCTCATCGCTTAGCAACTGTAAGTAGAACTCATCAGGTGATTCCACGTGACTAACGAATGCTTGGTGTTTGCAGGCTTCTAATTCAGGCATTGGTGGGTACTTCACTTGATCGATATCGGTAGTTTCAGCGCTTTGTACATCATTAGTCTGGGAGCTATGCGATGGCATCTGATCTAATACAGATAGTCCTGACTCGGTGTCGAGTAATTCACATTGTAACGGGACGGAATCCGATTTTGAGACTACCTTGAACACTTTTACGCCCTCCTCAGATAATTCACTCAACTTCTCTGTGTCACTTTCCGTAAAGGAACTAAGACCGTTTAACGAGCACTCTATAGCAAGCGGTGGTGATGACGTGTATGTATCGCTTAACGACTTAATATCACACAGCGGTACACTCTCAAGATTCCCATAATCTACAAACAACACTTTCGGATTACTAGGCGGCTCATTTGATTCGACGATTGCGCGATACCAGGCTTCATCTTCCGCATACTTTGCGCAACACAACTGACCCACGTGTACATGACTCAGGGCTCTTTCCTGATCACCTAGGGCCGAATATTCAGCGGTGATCTGGTCGGCTAAGTTCGCAATGTCGTCTTCAAGATGCGCTAGCTGTACGAAAAAGCGGTGAGGTGAGTGGATAATTGAGATGTAACCTTGTTTTGTGTCATCTTGGCTCAATACTGAAAGGTCAATGCTAGGCAAGGTTTTGGTCAGATCATCCGTCTGTGGTGCCGTTACTGGAGTGGTGTCTGTGGTTTTTGTAACTGGCTCTGCAGGTACGGGTTTGGCGGTGACTTTCTCATTAATATCCACATCACCTTCCTTAATCTTGACTTGGCATGGCTGTGTGTTTGTGATAAATGAAACAGTCAGTTCCTTTTCTAGTGTGAATTCCTGGAATGTGTCTATGATCGCTGCTGAGAAACCACCTTCAGGAGTCTCAACATCGGCAAGACTCGCTTCAATAGCGAACGGGGGCGAACTCAATAAGTCATCCGGCACATCTTTCAATGTTGCTTTAGGCGTCGCTTCACCATTACCATAATCCACATAATGTACCGTCGCTGAATCTCCATTGATTTCAGTGACAATGGCTCGATACCATGCACTATCTTCTGAGAACTTCGCTAAACAGGGATCGCCGATCTGCGGGTCCGTTAACGGCTCCGCGCTCTCAGCCACTTCGGCGATTTTCTCCATTGTGCTATTCAGGTCATCTTCCTGGTCTTGCAACTGAATGTGGAATTTAGCGAGGTCGTCAATATGGCTCACGTAAGCGATCACTTCATCACTTGGTACCTGGATTTCTGGGTATTGTTTCTGCGTAGGTTGCGATCCCCACGATGGAAGCTGCTCTGCCACCGACACGCGCTCTTCACCTTCGCTACTCTCAGCATGGAGCACGCACTTAAATGGTTTGCTGGTTGATTTTATATCCACGGTGAATACCTTCACTCCTTCTTCGGTCAATTCGCTGAACTTAGTCGTGTCTTCTTCTGTGTATTTACGAATACCTTGCAGACTGCAGTCGTACGCGAGCGGCGGAATGGTCGTGTATTCGTCGCTCAACACGCGAATTTCACTCAAAGGCACGGTTTCTAGATTTCCGTAGTCCACAAACAGCACCTGGATGTCTGATCCCTGAACGGACTCAACCGAGGCACGGTACCAGGCTTCGTCCTCTGCGTACTTAGCACAACATAAATCACCCTTAGCAACCGTTTTCAGCGCTCTATCGCCTGCGGCCAGTCCCGAGTATTCCTCAGTGATCTTATCAGCCAAATCGGCGATCTCATCTTCCTTGTGTACAGGTTGCAGGAAGAAGCGTACTGGCGAATGCACTATGGATACATAGGCTTTGTTGGTTTCCTCTTTTGCAAATACTGTCAAGTCGGGCACTGGCAAGGATTTCTTTATAGCCGTAGGTGGTGGTGGTGATGTTGCCTTAACTGCAGGTGCTGTGGTAGGTGCCGGTGCGTCGTCCCATGACTCATTTTGCGCGCTTGGTTTGGCATTACTACTTCCGCCTCCAAAGCCACCGGATGACCCTCCACCGAAGCCTCCCTTATTTCCGAAGCCTGCTCCTCCGCTTCGGTCATTTCCGCTTCCGCCGCCGAAACCACCCGATCGATTCTGATCACGATTTCCGCCGAAACCGCCCTGTGGTTGTGAGCGAGTGTCATTAAATCCGCCGCCTCGATTATTGAATCCGCCGCCTTGTTTGTTCTGGAAGTCACGCTTATTACCGAAGTCACCGCCTCCTTCGCGTCGATTATCGCGGCTGTTGTTTCCAAAGCCGCCGCCCGATCGTCCACTATCACTGCCACGATCGCTTCGTTCATCGCGACCACCGAACCGGCCACTGCCCACTTGCCGATCGCCACCGAATGCTCGTTCGACCCGAACAACTTCACGGTTTCCTCGAAATTCACCGCCGCCGGATCGATCATCGTGACCCCCGCTAAATCGACCACCACCTCGGTCACCACTGCCGCCAGTCCTGAAGCCTTGATCTCCACCTCGACCACCGTCCTGTCGGCCACCGAAGCCGCCTTCGTCATTGCGGCGATTGAAACCACCTCCGCGATCATTTTGTCCGTATCCGCCGCCACCACCTCGGTTTTCGTTTCTATCATTGAAATTGCGACGATTATCATTGAATCCACCACCGCCGCCACCTTGGCGTTCATTGCGTTGCTGTTGGCGACCAGCACCACGTGACCCACCCGCGATGAGATCGGACACGCGCTGTCCTTCCTGATCAATCAGCTCCACAATGCAGTTCTCGCCCTCTCGTGTCTGAATAACGCATTTCAACTGCTGTTGCGTCAGGCGTTCGAAGATGCCACTCACTTGTTGATCCCAACGCAGCGCGACGTCCGATTGACCGCCCATGCTTAGCGAGCATTGAAAGGAGAAGCGCGGTTGGTACAGGAATTGAGAGCTGATCTGCTTGAGTTTCGATTGTGGTACTGTCTCCGAGTTGCCGTAGTCTATGTACTGCACTCGTGCCATATTTCCCTTTGTATCAACGACGACACTGCGATACCAGTTGCCATCTGCTGGGTAGTAAGACACGCATACATCGCCTGGTTTTGGATTCGTTAATCCCTGCTCGCTGAGCTTTAGCTTTTCGTAATGCTCCGTCAGCTGGTTGGATAGAGCGCACAGTTGCTGGGCATGCTCAACCAGCTGGCAGTAGAACTCCTGTAAACTAACCACCCATGAAATACCAACATCGTACTTATGTTGCAGGCGAAGATCAAGGCGCTTGATGGTCGCTTTGCTGCTTTGACCACCGCCGCCCTGTATGCGCGCATGGCCCGCTCTCGCCAGAACGGATGCGATATCAGTCTCATCATCATCGTCGGTCACAAGGCGCATACTATGGATTTCGCCGCCTTCACTCGTCACTTCACCGATCAACTTCTTATCCAGCACGGCCTCTTCAAATGCATCGATCGCCGCATCGCTCCATTGGTTGTTTCCAGCGGGTGAAGCGCCTTCTAACTTGCATTTGATCGCTTGCATTGGTAGAGTTGAGAGGGATTTGATCAATTGCTTGGTCTTGTCCACAGGCACCCATGCGTCGTTGCCCCAATCCACGAAGTTGACCTTGACCCGACCGCGTTCAACGGCTGTTATCTTTCCGCGATACCATTGCTCATCCTGATCATATTGCGCACAGCACGCCATGCCCACTTCCGGTCGGCCTAGCAACATTTCGCCGTCTCCAAGGCAAGCATACATCTTCTGGATGTTATCGGTCAAGTCGGTCAGGCTACCGCTCGCTTTCTGTACGAAGAACTCACTGGGACTGATAGTATAAGACACGTACACCTCCGGTAAATCGCCCTTTCTGAACCCAGCCTCGGTGTAACGGATCGATTTCGCACTGGCCCGACTCGCGGCACTCGCGCGGCTTGAGGCATTGGACGAATTCGACTCCATGGACAGCTTCCTTGCCGATCGCATGGCCGGCTGCTTAGTCGCAAGCACCTCCGTGGTCCTCAGCTTCGCATGCCCAGTTGCAACCATAGCATCCTCCACTGACTGACTGTTCTTATCAATGAGCTCCATGACAAACACACCGTGCTGGCGACTCACAGCCATACCGATGACCGAGGCGTCCATGGTTAGTTCCTCGAAGCGTTCCTTAGCCGCGTCACTCCAAGCGCCACCAGATGCGGGCTCCATGTTGAACATGGTGCAAGGGAAGGCTTGAGCGGAGGCGTCGAAGAACTCGGGGCTTAGTTCTTTGACATGCCAGGGTTTGACTTCTTCCACGTTGCCGTAGTCGACGAATTGCACCTGAAAGAGTATGACAGATGACAGTTGTAACGTTTTTTTTTTTTGCGATATTTCATTTAATAACTAAATATTTTGCAAATTTCTTACTATGAGGTGTGGCTAATTGAATACTTTTAGTTAAAAAGTTATCATGCTTCGTTTCATATTCGTTATATCAGTTCATGATTTTAAACATTTAACCGGTTCTATGGGCAGTTTACACAATGCGTCAAGAAACATGTATTATAACATGATGGAATTATTTTTTCCTCTATTTTCTTTGAAACGCGAGCACTGAATTAATAGGCATTAAAACACGATACACAGAAATCAATATGCAAATGAGGAGAGGCTAATAAGCGTGACTCATTTTGAGCGAATACTGCAGTACAGTTCTTGTGCCTGTGCTCCACACAAGTATTCAAACAAAACGTCATAAAAAGTTATAATCATGACTAATTGATCGGAATTTTTTTATACAGTTCGAATCTTAATGTATTTAGGCACTACTTTCATTTGTTATAATAGCGATAAAACACTCCTGTTCGTTTGTATAGCTGATTAAGAGCTTAGAAGAAACTATTACAAAACTCACGCCTTCGGCGTTCGTTTTGTAATAGTTTCTTCTTCGCTCTTAATCAGCTATACAAACTCACAGTCGTGTTTTATCCCTATATTATCATACATAACCTTGTGAGGATACATAACATTATTTGAGAAAGACTTCTTTGGCAAGCTCTCATCATATCCCTCACCTGGACCATGCCGCCACTGGTAGACACAACCTTGGCGCGATACCACTGGCCGTCGGCGCTGTACTGCGCGCAACATACGCGGTTCTCGATCAGGTTCAGCATCGGTCGTTCGGCCTCGCCTAGCTTGCTGTACACGTCCTGTGGAAAGAAAAGAGTTCCTGATGGTATTGACAGACTGGCTATACATGTGTTGGAATTTGAAGGGCAATTTTGCTTATATTTAGAGTGATATTACACAGTTCATAATTTCATTGTTTCAATTATATCAGCACCTTGAATTAAATGGGTTTGATAGATTTATGACAGTAAGGTTCTTCAAATTCGAACAATTATACATGTATGGTATGCGTCCATTTTTACTTCAATCATAGAATAACAAACGTAAAACATCGAAACATTATCTTATGGAATGGGACCCCACACGTTTCATTTCATTACAATTACATTCTTGTCAGAGAAATGAGCAAACTTGCATATGGAAAGAGGGAAAGAATGAGAGGATTATTGCAGTTCATTATCATAGTTCTACCTGCAGTTGTTTCATGAGGCCTTCCAGAGTGGCCTGCTCGCTTGCCAGCTGGCACCAGAATGTGCTGGGGCTCTCGGCATAGACCACATTCATGGCCATGTGCTCGTTCATGCGCACGTCGAGCGGCCGGAAGCTCATCGTCGATGGTGAGCGTTGCAGCGTGCGCTCGATATTCGATCCTTGAACGAAGATATATATGTTGAGTGTTTTGTAAAACTGTTAGTAATAAGATAGATAGAAGGAACAAAATAATAGGTTTTAGGGAAATATGAGGCTGGTATTTATCATTTGTTGTTTAAACAGAACCGGAGGTGTGTATACACTGGTGTTAAATTAATGAGTGCGATAGCAAGACAAAGTGAAGTATCGCAGTGCGATTTAAACCTCATTACGGTAAGATGATTTTATTTTCAAATCGACGCATGAAAATACTAGGTCTTTGTCATTGCTTAACTGTGTCATTTACCTTATAATATACGCAGTTAAACTATCTACAAAGGCCTCATTTGTGACATAGAAGAAATTTGATTAAACATATTCATCTAGGCTTAATCTAAATAAAAACAAACATTTCACATAAACCATATCTATCGAATGCAGGTTGAAACAGGGAAATTAGGTATTAATAGCTTATGATAATCATCATACTCGATATGAATTTTTCGACAGGAGATATTATCCTCATACCTGTAAAACCATTTTAACATTAAGAATATATCATTTTGCCTTCATATAACGGGTTTTGAAGCCTGATTTCAATATCTAGATATATTTCATCAGATTCTGAACATTTAGCGAACAGTTAATGAAAACTTCATTCATAAACATATTTGAACTTTGAATAAATTTCTTATTGTTATGGTAAATCAAATGAATTTTGACTATCTGATATAACGTCACTCACTTGGGTTCTCAGGTGGACTGGCAACTGGTGGCGACTGACGTGGAGAGGGTTTGTCTAGAATGGACAAGACTAAACGTGTAAGAATGATTCAGAAAACACACATTACTGTCAATATGGAAGTATACATTCATACATACATGTGTGAGTAAAGTAATCGACGGAAAACTAAAGATTTTTTTTTCGGCTCAATTTCAATCTGATTTAATCAAGTATTTCAAACAAATCGAATACGATTGAACATTTAAATAGTTGTTTAATTTTCTGGTATATGCGATGGTTACTGTACAGTAACTGACAATAATCTTTACAATCATTACCATTTTAAGCATTGTAGGGCAGCCATCGTTTTACAAATTGAAATCTAACACACTTTTTATATTCTGACTCACTTGGCGATGTATATCCCCGAGCGAGTCGGTTGGCGCTGCGCAGAAATGCCTCATTGATTATGGCACCTTGGGCGTTCTCCACTTCAACGCTGTACATCTCGACGCTGGCACTGAACTGCTGGATGTGCAACTGCAAAAACAGGGGCACACATTCTTTAACATGGATGTATAAGGCATAAAGCTAGGAGCTTCTGTCAAAACACTTTCCGATTACCCCGTAACGCTATCTACTTTGCGCATTTTTGGACTTGAAAGTCGTTCAAATCTTGGAAAAAATGAAATGATATTTTCGAAAATTGTACTTATTACAAATGTT
>LQRL01126054.1:23692-35433 GCA_001703475.1 Hydroides elegans
GTAGCCAGAGGGGGTATTTCGAAATACTTGGCCGGTGCCAAAACAATATCGCTCTCTTTGACGATTTCAGTATTACCAAAGTCGATAAAGAAACATTTCTTTCCTGGCAAAATCTGTGCCCGAAACCACTGGTCTTCATACTTTGCCAATACGATTTCGCCTGCAAAATAAATACATCATTCACAAATAAAAATTAAGATTTAAATGCATTGGAAATGCAATTTTTCCTTCGGGGGTTTCGGCCGTCCATCTATGACATGTCTTCAAATTAACTGCGCAGTATTAACACCTTTATTCCGTTAAAAATATATAATATCAGGTAATATGTTATATAACCTCAGCAACTCGTTTACTTTCTGATCTAAATCTGATATGAGAGGCTCGACGTTTTTGTTGTGTGTTCTTTAAAATGGTTTGAAAAATGACACTCTTACTATATCTGCCAGAGAATATCTTTTTGACGGACGGATTTCTTTGACTTTTCACGTGCATTATTGTTCATTTTGATTGCTCCAAATGTGTTTTTAGATCATAAGATCTACACTAGTCTTTAAATTAATGGTTTATCTTATTAGATTAGATATGACGCTTATGTGGCGTAAAGACACATACTAACACATGTGTGACGTTCAGTGCATATATTTATTATACATAAGATATATAGTTAACATATGGCGCAGGCCCTTCGGAAATTGCGCACTAAGATTGTAGGTCCCTGAACATGATTATGTATAACAGGGATTTATCTACAAATTTGTGAGTGTGCGACAGCGGGTGCATTCCGAATGATTTTTGGGTGACATTTTCGAAAACTGTGCGACATTGAAAAAAGTTGTGCGACAATTTTAAACTTCTAAATATTTCCATTTGTTCAATCTGATTGGTCATCAATGAAGCTCTATAGAAACAAATTATTGAAGGATCAGGAATGGACTAACAAAACCATTAACATTATTGCATATATAGTACGTTAATGGGCCCATATGGGCACATTACAGAAAATATATGACAAAATGGGCGCATTTCGTCGAAAAACTGTGCGACAGGACGGGCGCATTTGGACCGAAAGTTGTGCGACAGTTGGCAAAATGGTGCGACAATTTCCACAGTCGCACTGGTAGATAAATCCCTGAACTATATGCTCATGCTTTGAAAAAATCACAACTTTTGAGTATTTTGGCCGAATTTACGCTGTCAAAGGGCACATCTACACATCAAGACCTTTCATTTAAGCCTGTAACCAAGTATATATGACCTTCCGTTCAAACGTTCTAGCCCATACAAGCTCATATTTCGTGTTTTTGGGCATTTTCACCAAATTCGGCATTTCCGGTGGCATCACATCTTCACATAGAGACCGTTCATTTGGGCCTATAATTAGTCTCTATGACATTGCATTCAAACGTTTTGGCCCGTACAATAAAGCGACGACAAACGGACGGACACCCCAACTCTATTGGCGCCCGACTTTGGTATTTAACCTTACAACAAATGCAAATTAATAAATAATGTCAAAGAAACTAATGTTTACAAAAGTTCCATTTCCATTTCGCGTGGCATTTTCCTTATCGCCATCCACCAGCGTCTTTTCAACAAATCACTTTCGCTATTTTGTTCAATGACCTTTCCTTATGTGTATACCAACTTTATTTACATATATTTAACAAGGAAGTATTTGTTAAACACGAAAAGGCCCTAACCGCCCCCCAATTCGAAGGGGTATTGACTATCTCGTATATGCCCGTGTTTTGGAAATTTGGCAACAGTTAAAAAGCACATCTATACGCCAAGACCTTTCATTTGAACCTATTCACAGGTCTCTACGACCATCCGTTGCAGAGAAACAGTCTGGAAAAGCACATGTTTCTAAAAACCGATACTTTGAACATTTTGGCCAAATTCGGCCATTTTTGGTGGCCGAATCTGTCCTTTCATATGATCCTATTCCCAGGTCTCTATGACCATTCGTTACAAAGATACAGCCTGGAAAAGAAGAGCACCCCACGACACATTTTTCAAAAAGTTGTTAAATAACGTTAAAACAACATTACATGAATGAACAACAACAAAATAATGGTTTTTGAAAATTAACAATTTGCAAAAGGTGTTCATTTTTTCCAAGCCAGCTGGGCTGTTCCTCCATTTCTAGCCAGCTTGGAACAGAAAAGGAACACCTTTTGCGAAAATTGAATTGATGAATATAACTTAATTGTCTATCATATATTGTAAATAACAGTTTATTATACACTTACAAGCAGGTTTAAACAATTTTGAAATAATAAATCTCAATATTAATCACGACAATGAGGAAATTATCAAAAAAGGTGTTCCTCAATCTGCTCAAATCTCCAAGCTAGAATGAATTTCTTCAAAATTTCCAAGCCAGCTGGAATTTGGTGGGGAACAGCTTTTTTGGGGAACAGGTCGTGAGGTACTCTTCTGGAAAAGAATCGATGACAGACAGACGGACGGACACCCCGAATCTATAGGCCACCAACCTTTGGGGCTGGGGCCTAAAAAAAAACTCGCATATACAATCCGGTTTTATCACTTATCCCGAAAACTCGCATTTTACTTAAAATGCTAAATTACGAGTTCACACAGTCACAGGGTCACACAAAATTCTATATTACCTTCATTAAGTGTTTTTCCTGATACACTTTGATCCTCTTTGCCATCAAAATTCGAAACAATATTCTCGACTTCTTGGTATCCATCAAAATCTGTCTGGGCCCAAACGCTGCAAAGACAGCCTATATCTTCTGTTACTGTCGCGAAAACCCTCATTTTCGCCCAGTATCGGTGAGCTGTTTTCAAAATATACGACTAAACAATATGTGTCATATATATCAATCAGCTGCTAATATCCTCTTTTAATGTTTTACGATATTATCAAAACCAATAATACTTCATTTCTATTTAAATTTAGCTTTTCATTTCGCAGAAGATAGGTTCACAATGTACCAAAAATGGTTTCGATTTAAAAGGTGGATTTTCAATTATGCAGCACTGTCTCAAATCAGAAAGGCGGGACTTCGAAATTGCCTTACCTCACTTCTATTGAAGTTTACCAACTAATCACAAGCTATATCTATTTCTTGTACACATGTACTTGAAAAATGAAAAATAATATGATATAAACCGATATGCTGTTAAAGGTTAAAGCATATTATTCTCATGCACAAATACAATGAAACATAAAAAGAAGAGTACCCCACGAGCTGTTCCTCAAAAAGGTGTTCCCCACCAAATCTCAGCTGGCTTGGAGATTTTGAGGAAATTCTTTCTAGCTTGGAGATTTTTGCAATTTGAGGAACACCTTTTTTGATAAATTTCTTTATTTTTGATAATTTATGAGAATGATTAATTGCAAATTAATTGTAATTGCTTGCAATTGTCTTATTACCAGTTATTCGTTTTTCACAATAGGTGATTTAGTTATATTCAACAATTTAATTTTTGCAAAAGGTGCTCCTTTTCTGCTCCAAGCTGGCTAGAAAAGGAGGAACAGCTCAGCTGGCTTGGAAAAAAGGAACACCTTTTTGCAAAATATTTATGTCCAAAAAAGAGTATTTTGATGTTGTTCGTCTTCACAAAGTTATTTTAAGTTGATTTAACCACTTTTTGAAAAACGGGTCGTGGGGTGCCCTTCATAAAAAGAGTCGATGATTTTATGAAATGTTCGAAGTGAGATATATATATATATTTTTTTTTTATTTGTCTGTCCAGGTTTTCACCCACCCCGCCTTTTGAACCGCAGTTCCGCAGGGGGGATCTTGCTAGACGGGGTTCAATCTTCTCACCTAGTTCTTTCCGCTAAGTCCATATCAGAGAAGTATCCACTGCTAGCGGTCCCAACAGTAATATTTGCGAACATAGTGTGTGTTTGAGTGATTGAGTAAGTTCCTTTGAGTAAGTATGGCCTGTGTACCTCCCCCCTTACCACCATCCTTCATATCTAGAGTCAACTAGAGTCAAGTGCCTTTCCCGTGGTGAGGTCCTTAGCCCTCCCCTATAGTCCCTGTGCACTTTTCACCATACGCACATATTGCCCACCTTCATCCTATCTATTCAAGCAGGGGTCTTATCTAATGAAAGGGCGAGCGTACTTAACAAAGCCTTGAAAATGACCTACATCGCCTCCCACTCCCTTTAGGCTGTGACTCATGTACCTTTTTCCCTTTTTTCCTTTTCCCCATAGTCCTTCTTCCCTTTCCCCTGTCTTCCTTCTTCCTTATTCCCTTTTCCCAATCGTCCTTCTTCCCTTTTCCCCATCGTCCTTCTTCCCTTTTCCCCTTCTTCCTTCCTTCTTCTTTCCCATATTATCCCTCATTCATCCCAAATATTTCCCGATATTTACCTTTTCCCCTTTTATCCCTCGATATCTAATACAATATCCACATAACACTTAATCAAACCTTTTCTCTTACTTCAACCTTTCTCCGCACTATGTTCCAAGATCTGACGTGATCCTCCCAGCACGCTTACCACGGTTATCCAAATCGACATCACTGTCTTCTAGCCTTTCATTACCCTCAATTGTCCCTGGTATTCGCGCGCGGTCTTTCGTACAGGCGTCAAAGTCGTTCGGATCCACTATCACTATGACTCCTCTCCCTTCACTCACCATTTACTCTCTTTCATTCCAATAATAGAATCGCCCTCTTTTTCTTTTTTCAGATACTTCACTCTACAAACGTTCCCCTTTTCTCTTCCGGTCTGTTCCACCACTGCTACCACTGTTAAAACTATAACGGTCAACCCTTACGAGCCTCCCAACTGACGCATCTGTTCAAACACACAATGTCCAATGATTTACCTCCAAAGCCATCGTCTTCTCAATAAGGCGCAATTAACTCCCTAACCTCTGCCCATAAATCGCACCTCTCCTCGCGATCACCTATTTAGGTGAGTTATACTCTTTTTCGTCTTCGCTATTCTCTTAAACTTTTGGCACTCTTCGCCCCTCCCAGATATCTGTTCCCCCCCTTCCATATTTATTACCAAAACCGACGGACAACATCATTCCCCGTCTCCCCCATACCAATTCGTCGACCCTCGATTCAGCGCATCTCCCTGGACTCCCCTCACTCGTATTTCTTATTATCTGGTCTTAATATCAATCTTCCTCCCAGATCTCTGTCAATACTATTCCCCAAAAGCTCTGCAATGGACCGCCGGGACACACCATTCATCTTCTCCCCATACCGATACATTCGCTCTTGAATATCTTGTAAATGTCTCTATTATACGTGTCCAATCTTAGGCAGGACTCATAACCGATTTTCATATTCTCTTGTAGCTGTCTCTTTCATACATGTCCAATCTCAGGCAAGATTCATCACCAGATTCCCAATTATTGCCCACCTAAACATTCATCACTTATAATTCAAACCAAACCAAACAAAAATCAAAGAAATGCAAACATGAAACCACTCCTTAAATAAACTACTCCTTTCACATTCTCTGATAGCCTCTTGATTAATAAACAGTTAATAAGTAACCTTATAATATTTATAATGCAAGGAGGTCTATTTCCTCATAAATGTGAGCATATACGGCTGTCAGTTATCAGTTAGATTAAATTTATCACATACTCCTGTGACACAGTGTGATGCGGAAGTAATTTTATCATATTCAAATTTGGAAACTCGCTTAAGAATATCCCAGTAGAACATTTATAGTATAATTAACTAAGTAGCTGATTATGGCCGTACTACGCCGCGCAGTGGGGGGTGCGTTCCCCTCGAGTTATCGTTGGTTCGGGTGAACTTTTTCATCGCCTTCAGATACCTAGAGTACTGCTGCTGCTGCTCAGTACTCCGTTCCTTGACAAAGTTTTCCGTCTGTCGCCAAATACAATGTACCAAGGTATTGCCGGGGGGGACTACCCTTCTTGGTGCCACTAGGCGAGAAGTAGATAAGACAATCCAGTTTAAACTTATTGCAGGAATAGTTGCTGATCAGTATGACAAGTAAGCTACTATAAAACTACATATACAAGCAGTGTTAAAAGCGGTGATCTACATTTACATGCAGTTAGATGGCATGGCGTTCAAACTATCTTAAAGCACTACAGCTACCTACCCCCTATACACCAATAATCATCAACAAGGAAGAAGTAGAGGACGTAGAAGAATTAGTATACCTGGTGAGCGTAGCGCTACGTTTGTAATGAGGCTTATAGAACGCGACGGCATTGCGCCGACTAAAAATGTCAATTTTGAAAAGAAGTCAATAAGCAATGCCTTGAAGATACGCATATACAATACCCTAATAGTGACCATGGCCACATACGCATCCGAAGCATGGACCATCAAAATTGGCGACGTAAAAAATATCCATATATATTCTAAAGGTTTTTGCCATTTCTAACTTTCTTTCTTGTGTAGATATTTATTGTTCGAAAAACTAGTCGTATTATTTGAAAATATGAATTATGATAAGTAAAATATTTTAGGCCTAAAACTACACCAAACATTTTACTTTGACATTTGAACGTTTTGAACAGGATTCCCGTATCTCAACTCTGTAACATTAATTGAATACGGCTTTGTCCTTGACATGTTTAGCTTAATTTGCTTTAATCGTTTGAATAGCTAAAGGTGAAAGAACATTTCAAATCCTTGGATAAGAAGGCTGGCAATTAGAGTTTACTCGTTTTTGGATTATTCAATCCATCATGGTACTGAACAATTTCTGCATAGCTATTCTCCCCGGGATTACATCAAACAAAATAACAATAGTTCATCACCTGTCAACCATAACCACAATCAAGGTCATATCAAAACAAAGATCAGCTGATCGCAAGTATAAAAATAAAAATGGGGCTAATCATTGGAACTTGTTCAAAATAAATGCTTCGAATAGAGATGGTACATATGTGTTGTCATTTCTTTTATGCGATCGCATGACCAAACGATTCAAAATCAAATGGAACATTACAGAAACAACAATTGTCGCTACAACTGAACATCGAACATGATCAACGACGGTGATTTTTTTCACAAGCAGGGATATAAATGGTGCCATTTGGAAAGAAAAGGTCAGAGATGGCGTCGCTCTGCTGTTTTATAGCTAAATAAGAAGTTAGTGACACGGAATATATATGGTGCACAATAAAAGTGGCTAGCAAGGCCCTTTACCATGCGAACACGAAAGCAAATAGCAATCGATTTCAACATTGTTTTCGTCGAAAATATCAAATGCCTTAAAACCCGTTTTGTAGTAATGTCTAATCACTATTATACGACAATAGCATTAAGTAAACTATGAGTGATTTCAAACATATAAACAATACAAAAGAAAAGTGTTTGATACTAGCAGCCCACTCAAAATCATAATTACTCAACCCTGTTTCTACATATGATGTGAAATCCGTGACCTCAACCCTATGTTCGTTGAAATATATGGTTATTGACATATCTTAAGCAATTTTATAAATTCCACCAAGACATCAAACTCTAGACCACAAAGACCTCATCTGATTTAGAAATGTCACATAATAACTATAGTTTTCGTGTTCAAATTTTCCATTTGTACAAAAATTGGTCAAACAAACAGTATTTGATTAATGTCAGGAATATTTTGAAAATAATTACCAAAATGTCATTTTCCAGTCTACCTATTGCGCAAACCGTTTTACGGAAACAAACCCATGAAATATAAAAAAATGATATCATGATACACATATATAGACGTTGGACAGTATATATGGTCTGATGCTTGATCTGAGTGCAGCGTTTATACGTTGGATCATGATATTATGAATAAGTGACTTCGTAACACTCAGGGCAACGTATAACCGATTTTTCAACTCGTACCTATCTTATCGAGCGCAAAGAATGGGTGTAGATAAAATCGACTTTGTAATTTAGACTTGTATGGTGGCGCAGTCTAGGGTTCTAAAATGAGATAAAAGTACTAAAGAGGTATGTAGAATCTTTGTGAAATTCACTAAAGCAACATATTGTAGTAACCATAGTTACGCGTGTAATAATACCATGTTGAAAAAAATAGATCCTAAGCCCCTATTCGATACCGACACCGGTCAAAAGGCACACGGTGACAACAAACAAACACAAAAGTGGAAGTATACGAACAAATTTTGCCAAATAAATCGAAACCCAAGGTATCATCTGAAGTCTTAAGAGACATCTAAAGGAAATGCCTGAATGCAATATCAAAATTGAAGAGAAGACTATTCAACCAGTGCAAATTGTGTAAAACCTACGTGTAAGATACGCATCTAGCTTACGAGCACATGTATCATGTGATCAAGGCATATCGTTTATTGAAATAAGGAGAACATTGTTTATTGGGCGATAAATAAACGAATAATCTATTAAACGATTTATGCTGCGACAGTTCGTTTAGATTGGATAAACACAATCCCATTATTGTCAATCTGTCGTACAAAAACATCGCCAAAAGTCAAAAACGTGCGTTTTTTTTATATATCTCACACCGAAAACAGAAATCGATAGTCCGTGATTAAAATACAGCACTGGCTCCCGGTAACCTTTCGAATGAAATTCAAACTTGCGAAAATCATGCACAGTTGTGTGCATGATATTATCCCAGGTTGTCTTGTATCCATGCTGAAACTATATATTCCAAAGCAAGAATTACGACCTTATTATCTTCTGTTTTTAGCTTGGTGGTTACTCGTGTGAACCAAAAACATTTGGTATGTCATAAGCGTAGTGGGGCAAGAAATATGGCACCGAATCCCACCTTTGATCCTCAGTGGTAGAGCGCTTGCCTGGTAAACTCACGGTCCCAGGTTTGAATCCGACTAAATATGTATTGTAAGAGATTTCGGCAAATGTTCTGAAGCAGACATGCGTAAATGCAACTAGTTATCTTCCTATCCCTGAAATATATATTCGCTAATTACCATACGCTCCCATGCTTTCCTTTATTCAAAAATTCCAGTCAATCGAGTAGAACCATCTTTTAAGATTGAAACTTAAAACACACTTTATGTATTGTACTTTTAATAAATAGTATATGCAATGCGCTTTTATTATGAATAAAGGGCGATACATATAAAAACACTAATTTTTATTTTGATATAAATTGATTTTATATATTTTTTTATATATAAATATCAGTTTATACCAGCTCTTCTTAAAATAAGTGTCTTGCAGCATCAAATAAATTTGATAATTCTATTTGCATAAAATTCTTCAAAAATCAATTTGATATTCAGCTACATCAATTTGGCCTTTATCAGCTGCATAGTATATGGAAATGTGAATTTAGTTAATAAATTCCGATTGGTAGTTGAAAAATCTGATCACTTTGTACTTTAACAACGTTCTTCTTTTACATCTTCGTACCTTTTTGGTCAGTTCGTACTTTTTCAATAAGTCACTTCGTACTTTTTTTTAGAAATTAATAATTGATAAATGAAATACATTACACGATTGATAATGATACATTTATCTTTTCAATTAATTTAAATTGAAGTATATTTATTTTAGATTGTGATTTATATTGACGCTCAGACGTTGAATATCATTGTTCTTTAGGTCTTGATAGCGTAGAATTTGCAATGAAACTATAGATAAAAAATGATATGTCTTAAGTGACAATGAATTATAATAAAATTTATCAAGAAATGTGAAGTGTGTAGCATTTCGATTTAATCTATTTTAAAGAGAGAGTAAATAAATAACTGACAATCATATGCACTAGCTTTTTACCCTCAGTCCCTTAAGTGCAATCAATATGTGACAAGTGTTACATATATATTCTGTTTCTTGTCTTTGTCCGGATCAAAGGCATAATGTCACATTGTTAAAATAAATATTGATAACGCGAAAACCCTTACTCCTGTTTCGGGTCAAATTTTATATTCATCCCTTGTTACGCTGTATTTAGTTTATTAACTAAAAAGCGGGGGGGGGGGGCAAATTTATTTTTACGCGATTCCATCCTCCTAGATTTCTCTAAAGCGTTTGACAAAGTATCTCATCGACTAGTATTACATAAGCTCGCCTTCTACGGAGTGAGAAATAAAGTGCTGTACTGGATCAAGGACTTCCTGCATAGCAGAGAACAAACAGTAGTCGTCGAGGGGCAATCGTCTGCACCAGCCGATGTGACATCCGGTGTCCCCCAAGGAAGCGTACTGGGTCCCCTCCTTTTCCTCATCTACATAAATGATCTCCCTAACCATGTAAAACACTCTGCCACAAGCCTGTTTGCTGACGACAGCATGGTGAGCCGAACAATCAAAACGAAACGAGATGCAGAACTCCTACAAAGTGATCTCGATGGTCTCCAACAGTGGGAAAACACCTGGAAAATGAAGTTCAATCCGGATAAATGCGAACATATAAGCGTCACCAACAAGAAAAAACCGCTTAAAACAAGTTATAGTCTCCATGGTCAGACTCTCAAACAAGTAAAAAACACTAGGTACCTCGGTGTCACAATCGACAATAGCCTCTCGTGGAACGACCGTATCAATAACGTAACCAAAAAGGCTAACAGCACCAGGGCATTTCTACAGCGGAATACATCCATGTGTCCACGGCATATCAAGGCCCGCTGTTACGAGACTTACGTAAGACCACAACTCGAGTACGCATCAACGGTGTGGGATCCCCCAACCAAAAAGAACGTGTCCAAACTCGAATCTGTACAACGCCGTGCAGCTCGATATGTACACAGAAAGTTCGACCACCGCGAAAGAATCACTCCGATGCTAGATGAGCTGCAATGGTCTACACTCCAACGCAGAAGAAAAGAAGCGAAGGCGGTCATGATGTATCGCATAGTGAACGGTCTCGTAGCCATCCCAGCAAACGAACATCTCACACCCGTATCAAACCGCACTCGAGGCCATGATATACGCTACCTGCAACCACACACCAGAGTGCAAGCATACAAGCACTCATTCATAACCTCAGGCATACGGATCTGGAACGGTCTGCCAAAAGGTCTCATCGGGAAACCATCCCTCGAAAGCTTTAGACAAGATCTAAAGCGAGTGGACCTCGCAGAATAGACACAACGTGCTGTTTTTAGTCGATTTTATCCTGCACCATGCACCTGTTTTTAGTGACATTGTTCCTGTTCCTGTTACAAATGTTTTTTGACACTCAGACGCACCTGCACCGAAGTGCGAATATACTCAAATCATGAGGGATGCACTATACGGATAGATACATAGAATTAAACGTTTTATTTGGAAAAATGTCAATAGCCCTTAAACTGCTGTGTACCTAGCAGTGACGGAAAGCGTTTTAAATATATTTTTTATCATTTTAGAATAATCAATAAACCCATAAAACCGTATCCAAAAGAAATTGTTTGTATATATTCAAAAAATGAAACTAGAGTAATATGCTCTATATAGATAGAGCATAATTATCTGATTTCTTGTTCTTATAAGATAATCATTCTTTAAATGCTTAATTTGAAATTCTTAAAACTAAAACAGTTTTGCCCGTTTCAATAAAAACCATCTTTTTCTAAACACAAAACAACGTAACGGTAACCAACAGTGTTGATGTGATAAATTGATTAACTAAGCAGGGCTCAAATTGAGCAAATATTACAGCAGTTTCTAGTTTTCTTAAAATAGCCACTACATCATTATTTAAGTTAGCGATTGATTTATTGCGTAATTCCTTTGTTTACTGCTTCAAGCTCTCTGATTGCGTGTCGCATTAGCTAATAGCATCATTACCCTCTCGCAGCCCCGCCCACTTTGTATTGGGGTGTGA
>LQRL01126063.1:6805-16966 GCA_001703475.1 Hydroides elegans
ATATTTAAGCATGTACTCTCCATCGGGACAGACGACCGCTTCCACCTCAACTCAAGGTAGTTTCTGATGATGTGGTTTTAGTACAAGAAGCTCTCAAAACAGGAGTGATTAGAACAGTAGTTTCTACAATAAATTGGACTCAATTACACCAGGATATTGCTTATTAGAGTGTTTTCGCCCTTGAAAAATATTGTGACGTATCTAAGTGTGAGTTACGTTATATCTGTAACTGGAAAAACATTATTATATAAACAACAATTTCTGTTAAACAAATATCCAGAAATATCGGAGAAAGCAATTATAAATTACTTTAGAAAGACAACAATAAAACGTTTAATGGTATTGAATATACAATATAATTAACTTTTCAAAATAACAAATGTTTTATTTTGTAAATGTTTGATTGGATAAAGGAACGTTACCTATGCTATATATAACTGGATAAACCAATAAGAAAACATACAACTTGCGTATACTTTGGATATAATAGAAAACAAATATTGATAGGTTGTATTCAAAGTTTATTATACAATGACATAAATAACTGGAAATTTCACGATGAACATTTCGGATTCAACCCTAATCGTTTCAAGATGCCTCTTGTCGGCGAATTTTCTCCTCGGAGTCGTTGGAAACAGTATGTTGTGCTTCACCATAGCAATCACGAAATCCTTACGAACGTCGGTCAACGCATTGATATTTAATCTGTCCATCGCCGGATTAGCGCAATCAGCTATATGTTCACCTTTATTATTCTACTATGCATCATTGGCACCAATTGATGCCATACCGAATATTTTATGCCTATTTCAACATTTTCTGCGGATATTAACGGGCATGTCACAACTGTTTTCCTTGGTTGGCATTGGATTCGAGCGCTACCAGGCGGTTGCGAAGCCGTTTCAGAAGAGCGAGCGGGTACGGCGTGTTAAGATAATGATACCCTTTATATGGATGCTGAGTCTTATGATCGCCATTCTTGGAATAGCGTTTCCAGATACGACTGTGTATTTGCTATGCCGAAATGAATTCGATTATGAGACTGACGAATTCATATTGTATGTGAATATTTTCTGTCTCGTTCCAATTGGGTTGCTATGTTTTTGCTCAGTCTTTGTTCTGTATACACTCATGGTGCTGATGTTACGCCAGCATAGTATAAACTTCACCAATCGTTTCTTTAAAAAGACCAAAGTATCGCCTGAAACTAGTAAACTATCAGTGCTTGACATGCGACAAGCGAAAAAGAATTCGTTTAAAAAGAAACCCGAGCCAAATGCTGTGGAATTAGAAAACAAACAATTAAATATAATAAAACCAATCACGAATGATGTAACACAATCACATTTAACGTTATCTCATGCGTTCGACCCGTCGACAAAATCCACGATCGATACCTTTGTAGCCAACCAACCAGCGATGGAGAGTCACATATCTGTAGGACAATCAGGTGCAGAGCAAACGCAAAACGTCACAAATCAAAGCATCCCTTCGAGTGATATTAAAACGCACACTAGCTGCGACCCCCAACAAGTGTCCGAAGGAGGGCCCCACAGAATCGGCAGCGGAAATAAATCAAAGGGACAAACACACTCATGTAAGATGCCTGTAAATTACTGTAATGGGTCCCAAATGACGCCTATAAATTCTGACAAGACATGTGATGGTGTAAATAATAAACTTGCATCGCAGGGCAAAGGAAGTCAACGAACGCAGGATAATAAACGATCCAGCGCTGTCACGCCAGAGCATTTGAACGTCTTGGCCAAACAAGATTTGCAATTAACTTCCCCGACTGAGAACGAGGTGAAAGATTCATTTCCGTTATTAACCACTGGTGCCCCGATTGCTTCGCATAAAAGCCATAAAAAGGACGCTCATCCGAGCAGAGGTGATTCACATGACAAATCAAAGTCACCACCAATGAAATCCGCTGCTCCGCAAATTAGCACTCAAAATAAACCGCATCGTCAGCGAACTCATTTAAAAGAGACAACTTCAAGTAGGGCATCTACCCATGCCACTGGGCACATAAAGCATAAAGCGCTATTCGCTAAACATTCAAAGGTATACGGACATTTGAGGGATGATATACATAATAGTGTTGTGAGTCTTCCGGGTTCGATTCCTGATGAAAATGACATCCGATTCAAACCGACACCACAGCGACGCCAAACGACGTCACAAATGGGTGTCCTGTCGTCGGACATAGAACCATTAGACGTCACTACACTCATAAAGGAAGCCCCACTTAATGTAAGGCATGATAAAAAGCTAAATGGAGCCACAGATAGCATAAAACATCACGACTGTCATACTTTACGCCCAGGTCCAATAACGATGAATAGTCATAGCGAATGTGGAGCGCACGTTCGTTTTCATTCAAGCGAGATTAAAGCAAATGAGAATAAAGAAGAAGATGTAAATAGTGATCAACTTATTAAGGGCAGTAATGCTCTAGGGTCAAAGCAGGATCTTAAAGTATTAGAGGTTGCACCAACACAACACCAAGAAGGAGCTGGAGTTAACAATAATGAAGCAACTTATGAAACGCAACGTCCTGAAAACGGGTTAAACTCCATTGATCATTTACACGCGAGTGTACTAACTGATATCGGGGGCAACGACACCGAATCGCTCAATGTACCAGTAAGAAAGGAAACCAAAGTAATAAGTGTTTATGATGCTAATGGAACATGTAAAAAGGTAGACACGGCCAATATAATCACTGATAATGACAGCAAGGTCCAGGCGACCACTGAAGTGGCCGGAGATATTTGTGTGTTCAATCCGAAAAACAGAGAAAAGGGACGGCGCAAAGTGGAGGCAAAAACGGCTAAAATGACCGCGGTAGCTGTGGGTATATTCGCGTTGTGTTGGCTGCCATATCCAGTTATCATCATCATCATGTATCAAATACCAAGCACCCAGTATATAAACTACCCATTTTTGTTTGATGGCTATGTGATTTGCATTGTTGTTTCTGTTATTGGATCTGCTTTGAATCCTGCAGTGTATGGACTGGGGAATCGTTTGGTGAGGAATGAAATTATTAGAAAAGTGAAGAAATTGTGTAAATGTACTGTATGTAGGTTGTGGAAAACTGAATCATGATTCTATTATATTCTTAAGTTTTATGTCTTTTAATATAATGAAATCTCAGTTATTGTATCTAATAATCTGTATCATTGTTGTGATATTTTTTTGCTCAAATAATCAATTTGTTTTTGGTGCACACATTGAAACGTATTTTGTTGTTTTGTTTGTTGTAATAAATTGAAAATGATAGATAACATGAGAGGATAATGATAATATTTATTTATCATCTGTTATATATAACTGCGGTTGATTGAACACAAATTCACTATCAATGAGGTATAACTACTATGTAGTCTGTAATTCAGAATATATAAAATAGGTTACATTTAGTTATTTTGATTGAATATTTAAAAAATATATTTAGCAAAACAATGTTAGACATAATTTTTTGCTATATTGGTATTTGTTGTCAAAACATTTCAAATATTCAAGAAAAATAGTATTCATGTAAATAAAACATATTGAAATATAGAAAATATAGAAAAGTACGATATAGAAAATAATAATAAAAAATATATAGGTTATATAAATATGAGTTATTTTTGCCTTTCTTGATTTATTCCAACGTAAACGACACATATTCTAACCGTAACTCAATTTATACCAGCATATAACATTAGTGGCACTCTGACGTAAAGAGAACGTAACATTTATGCCCTTTAATGAACGAAAAGAGTTTTTAGTTGTCGATAAAACCTCTCATCAGAGGATCCTTTAGCTAGCCGGACCACGTGATACAATACATGAAAAAATACGGATTAGTATATATATAGCATTACTTTTGAAATCGCAAATATCAAATTAGATATATATTGATATCTATATATTATCTTTTGCGAAAATTGGATTACGACTAGAACACAAAGAAATACATTTGCTTTAAAAATGACAAATTATCTGTTATGATATAATTTTTCCTTCGATGTTATTTGGCGACGAATATACGTCAGAATTGATTGATTCCTTAAATTATATGACTTCAATTTAATTGTATAAATAATAGTAAATAGCTCGTAGCTAAATTGTCCTAATATGGGAACAAGCTTCAGATAAATCAACCATGAACAAATTGCTCGGCCTCTTACCAACCCATTGAGTTCCGTTGTGGCTTAACACCTTTTTACAGGTATGGCTAATTACAGAGGTATTTGCGCGCGTAATAGCGCAATATAATTGTGGGTAATTTTCCTGACATTTTTCGTTTGTCACTGAGTGATGTCTTGTCGCAAATGGATTTCGAACATGCATGTTTGTTCGTAATGATTTATGGAGATGGGTTGGTTTATTATGTTGGTTACTCAAGCGTAGCAGTTATACGGTATTTTGCAAAATACATTGAATCAAAACAAGGGCTATCCTTTTCGCACGAAAAATAAAAAACTTACAATTAGGGCGAAATGCCTAGACTTCTACCACAAAAACATACACGTATATGATGCGAAATGCAAAACACACAAACAAGCCTTCCTCGAGAAGGAACCATTTAACTCTTTATATTGCTATCATTCGCAATCTATTTAGCCATGATATTAACTAAAATTTTATTTTGTAGTAGAAGCTGTCTTGGCAAATTAAGTTGACAATCCTGATAGTCACAGTTATTTGCTCTAGTTGACTCAAAATGCAATAATAGCTCCTGATAAATGGTATCTTCAAAAGCTTCATGAAAGAATCCTGAGCGCAATTGACATTAAATCAAAAGGAAATCCCTCTTTAACGCCATCTTAGGAGAACATTAAGTAGAAGACTTTTTTGACAAGTGGGTCACTTTTTGCACCTTTTTCAACTTTACGTGTGTAATTTAGGTAGATAACATAGAGATAATTTATGAAATTAAGTCCCAATATAAGTGTATATCTTATTTATATTAGGGCAAATTATCAAATATATAGCGCAACGTTTTGATAGCAAAAACTCACACTAAAAATTTTGACATGTCGCTGGGGTCACTTTTGAAAAGTGGGCCACTTCTGTTTAAGCAGAGTAAACTGGTCTAAACCATAGACAAAACGTTATTTTGGCAATAAAAGTGATGCTTTTGAAAATAAACTACTTAAACATAAATTGAATATGTTTAAGATTATAAATATTAAATCAATATCATTAGATGCTCAAACGAAAGGCACTCTAGAAGATATGGATTCATATGTGTAGCTAGCGATTTTTGCTTTGTTATCCTTAATTTCGTGTGAAAGCAGCTTTATATATATTTTTTCATACATGGAAATAATAGTATAGTCACAGGCGCAAACCATAGCATCGAAATCATATACATTTGAAGGAACAAAGTCAACAAGGTCACAGGGCTTTACCTTAACCGAAATTCAATGGTCGCGCTCGGGCGACTAACCTCAAAAAGTTGGTCGCCCGACCGATAAGTTAGTCGCCCGACATTGTATATATTCATAACTTAGGTGATGCTTCAATGGGTTACTTTATCGAAATCAATGCATCCTCGACTGTCTAAATGGCACCCGTAGATATTTAATAATGATTGTTATCTATAAAAATGCGAGCGCCGAAGGCGCGAGCGTAAATTGTTTAGCAATTTACCGCGAAAATCATTAATATGGTATGACAGTTTTAATTATCAAACTATAGGACGCAATGAAAACTTAAATAATAGGTATACATGGAGTAATGACTGTGTATCATTAGGATTATACCATGGATTGTGTCATGTATTCATAGCTACTAAGATATTATTGGAGGATGATTGCTCAAAGTAAATATCGTATGTGATACCGATATGTTTATTCGTATTTAGTATGTCCATTTTCCTGTTTAATAATGCAATGCGCACATGAACTATATGAAAATTGTAAATACTGGTTTATATGTTTAAATCAATAATCGAGCGCCGAAGGCGCTAGCGAAAATTTGAAGACCAATATTCGGCCAAATTAGGGACCCCACTTGAGAAAAAAGTTTAAGCCAGCAAAGAAGTTAGTCGAGCGTCGGGCGACTAACTCTGATAAGTTAGTCGCCCGACTCAAAAGTTAGTGGCATACGCGACCATGCGACCGCTAAGGTAAAGCCCTGAAGTCAACATTACTTAAGCTCTAGCCAATCAAAAATTCTTAATTTATCATCTGGTATGAATCAATGTTAATGGAAGGAAGTCTTGAGAACTGGAAATACTTTTAAAGAATCGTCAAGAAAAGTTTGGAGAAATAATACTTTAGTGTCAACCCAATTCCCTATTTAAATAAAAATTAAAGATTGGTAATGAGAATGTTAGATTAAGTCTGAAGCTAATCTTAATGTTAAAACCAAACCTTTGTATGATAATGACCCGTAAACGCTGTTGAAACCGTAGTGACCCACTTTTCAAAAGTGACCCCAAAGCCATGTCAACATTTTTAATGCAAGATTTTGCTATTTAATAGTTGTGCTTTAAAATTGATAATATGCCCTAATATAAATAATATATACACCTATATTGGGACCTAATTTCATAATTTTATCTCTATTTTATCTACCTAAATAACACACGTAAAGTTGAAAAAGGTGCAAAAAGTGACCCACTTGTCAAAAAAGTCGTCTACTAATTTTGCACTTGTGGACATGGTGCATGTGTATGTATGCGACTCAGTATCTGCACCTATTTTATATTCTGTAGATCCTTTGGTCCTTTACATGTACTTTGTTCATAAACTAGAGACAGTTATGAAAAAGCGGGTCACAAGTTGCATGTTTTTCGATTTAACCTGTGTGATTGAGCAAGTTAAAATGCTTGTAAAATTATGAAATTTCGTCGCAATATAGGTGTATATCTTAGTTATACTGGGACAAAATATGAAATATATTGGTAAACTATTTAATAGCAACAACTCTACTCAACATTTTTCCGTTCTACTTTGATGCATTATTGAAGAGTGGGCCACTCCGGTTTTATACATAGCAAATAGGTCATTATCGTATCATTACACGTTGTTTATGCATTAAAAGTATGTGCCGCTAAAACTCAACATTAAAGAAATACTATAATAATACTTCATGTTTTCAGGAAAATACCGTAAAATATTTGCCCCGAGGGAGACCGTCCGGGAGGGACCGAAGGCGAAGCCTGAGGTCCCTCCCGGGTGGTTTCCCGAGGGGCAAATATTTTACTGTATTTTCCTGAAAACATGAAGTATTATTTTTATTTCATGCTTTTTATGTTTATATTCTTAAATTGAAATGATTAATAGGACCAAGCGCACTGTTCAAAACCAAAAAATGTGGATTTTCTTGACTTAAAACGTCCAACGACATGCCACCCGGGAGGGTAACGTTAAGAATAAAAATTACGCAATAGATGCGCTTACGCATGAAAATTTGCATTGTGACGTATTTATTGCGTCATCGTAAAAATACGGCAAGTGGAAAGCCCTGTGACGCGTCTTATGTTTTCTTTATAAAAACAACGTCAAGCATGAAATAAAATTTATTGCTAAAGGGTTATTTGAATCAATTCATAGCGTAAAAACGCATTGTCCCTCGGCTATATGGGTGGATGTGAATTAAATCGAGCAAACAGATTCAAACATTCTCGCCACTTGTCGAACCAAAAATTATGGAAAATGAATTTCCAAAATTATTGACCAAGGTTATCTTGATTTGAACCGAGGATGTCCGAAGCCGGTCAATTTTGTTTTTGTCCGATCACGATTTGGCTTATATTCAATGATGTTATAACATCTATTGCGTGAATTTGTTGTCTATTCAGGGGTTAATTCCTACTAATTAAGCAATGTTAATCAATTAGCGGAATTAATGCCCAAAATCTTAATTCAACAGATGGAATGATACTTGTCTCACACTATTGAGAAAAGGATATATACCATAGATGTCAGATGCAAATAAGAAAGTAAATTAATGGTTATATGTTCCTTGTATTCATCATAATAATAGTTTCATTGCTGAACAAAGTGTATATTCATATAAGTAAATGTCCTCTATGAATCCAGGTCAAAAAGTCTCCGGCCAAAAAGTTTCCGGTCACATAAGTTTCCAAAAGTGACACCATGTGCCAACAAGTGTCCAGCCAAAACGTTTCCGGCCATAAAGTTTCACATCATAAAAGTTCTAAAATATGGGTCTTTGGTAAACTAATTTCTGGTTATTGCAAAAAAAAAATTCTAAGGTAAGACACCAGAGTAGAATTGTTGAACTATGGTGTTTATTAGATTATCTTTCTATCTGGAAACCTTATGGCAAAAAATTTTTTGGCTGGAGACTTATTGGCACATGCTGTCACTTTAGGAGACTTTATGGTCGGAAACTGTTTGGCCGGAGACTTGTTGGGTGGATACCGTCCTCTTTACCATGTATAAAACCGTAGTGGCCCACTTTTCAATAATGAACCAATGCAGAACGGAAAAATGTTGAGTGAGTTATTGCCATTAAATAGTCTACATATATTTTTCATATCTTGTCCCAGTATAACTAAGATATACACCTATATTGTGACGAAATTTCATAATTTCATGAACATTTTAACTTGCTCAATCACACAGTTTAAGTTGGAAATCATGCAAATTGTGACCCGCTTCTTCATAAATGCCTCTATCGTTTTGAACGATATTTGGTAGGTACTTTTATAGGATTTTGAAGATTAAGCTCTTATATCTTATATTCATGTACTTATTAGAAAGTCTGGACTTTAACAGCCCAGTCATATTTTGTTCGTTTCGCAGCGATCGCAGGTGAGCATGTCACACCATTACGATTATTTCTGCGACTGCGGGTATGTCCCGATGTGCGTTAATTAGCAGACATATCAATCGGTATTGAAGATATTTATTACTTCATATATCACATTTGAAATAACGAAATATGATAACAATGCCTTATAAAAGTATACTTTGGAAAATATTTAATTCGCAATAAAACATATAATAAATACAGGAATTAAGAGCATTTGCCATATGCAATTACCTTCGTGCTATTAGATCAGTAGTCTAGTCGATATACTCATACATCAATTCATAAAGGAAAATAAACAGGAAATCATTTAAAAACAGGTTACTTAGGGTGTATTTACACGGGAGCAAACTAGCCTTCAAACCAAGCTTCAAACCAACTAAGGTAAATGCGGCAGTTAATTTTTCATCTCTCAAAATTATCTTTTTTCATCAGCTTTAAACCACTTCAAACCAACCTTCAAACCAAAACTGTGTTTCAGGCAAAGCATTGCGCATTGGTTTAAAGGCTGGTTTAAAGGTTGGTTTGAAGGATAGCTAAAAAACCGCTTCAAACCAAAATAAATTATTTTGACCGCCGCATCGACCTTAGTTGGTTTGAAGCTTGGTTTGAAGGCTAGTTTGCTCCCGTGTAAATGCAGCCTTAAGAAATTACTGAGCTGCATATGCACTTACACACTTAAGTTGTGATCGATCTTGTACATGTAGATAAAAGAAAACTGTCTTTGGAATAGGCACAGTACGTTACATAAATGAGCACCTAACTTGACAAATAACTAGAAAAGTATTTACAATAAAACGCACGTTTGCATATCTATTACATTTGGCAATCATAGAATTTATTTCATATTTACATTTTTTATTATGATTGTTTAAAAAAATATATCCATTCATTTTGACATTTATTTGTCAAAGCTGTCGAAGCTGTTTCGCACAAAATGTATTCTCCAACAAATCTCAGCTTGCTTGGAAATTTTGAGGAAAATCTTTCTAGCTTCGAGATTTTTGCATTTTTAGGAACACCCTTTTTGATAATTTCTTTATTTTGTAGTAGTTTATGAGAATTATTAAGTGCAAATAATTCTAATTGATTGCTTTTTCATGATAGGTGATTTCGTAATAATCAACAATTTCATTTTTGCAAAAAGTGTTCCTTTTCTGCTCCAAGCTGGCTAGAAAAGGAGGAACAGCTAAGCTGGCTTGGAAAAAAATGAAAACTTGTTTGCCAAATATATGTTATATGTTTTAAAAGGAGTATTTTGTTGTTTTTCGTCTTAGTAAAGTTGTTTTAAGATGATTTAACATCTTTTTGAAAACACAAATTGTCGCAGGGTGCCCTTCATTTGTCTTAAATGTTTGAGGTAATAATATCATC
>LQRL01126082.1:0-10063 GCA_001703475.1 Hydroides elegans
TAGTTCATCGTTGTATAGTATGATGGTATACACACCCGACATTCGGTTCGGCGCTCGATGAATGTCTCGAATGCCGCGAAATTTCTCGAAAGCCAAACCGGCCGCGTCAACGTTTTTTGATTTGGAACTTATATAGATAGTTCATCGTTGTATAGTATGATAGTATACACACCCGACATCCGGTTCGGCGCTCGATGAATGTCTCGAATATCGCGAAATTTCTCGAAAGCCAAACTGAAACACCGCTTCAACGTTTTTGAGTCGGAACTTATATAGATAGTTCATCGTTTTATAGTATGATGGTATACATACCCGACATCCGGTTCGGCCCTCGATAAATGTCTCGAATATCGCGAAATTTCTAGAAAGCCGTAATGGCGCTTCAACTTTATAAGTAGCGGGCCATTCGTGTTCCAACGGACACATTTCTAGTTTCATATATTTTTCATGTCTATGAATACTTTTTCAATATGTCCTTTCTACTTCAATACAAGTATCGACATAAAACGTTGGCCTATTAATGAACTAGGTGATGTTTTATACGATGGAACAGGATTTTGTTTATCCTAATAAAATAGACACTTTCAGGTAAAAATGTTTGTTTTGAATTCATTGCTTCAGCGCTGAATATTCCCTTAGGATTACTTTTTGCAATAGATATAACTGTAGCTACAACTAAATTTATTCATGATAATGCACCAACCTTGCCCTATGTCATGTGCATGTGCGATTTCGACAGCTAGGACAGAAACCCCGCGATATTTTTAAACATTTTTAAACACTTTATCAGATATATCGATCATATTTTCTGAATCAAACAAAAACTAATTAACCGATGTCACATATTTTGTATCATGTCTCTCAATAAAGAGCGCTCTCGATCGGATAAGCCGATTTTTTTATGTATATGTTGTGATTTGTCATTCACGTTGCAATCAAATGTGCCATTGTAACGTCAATTGCAATCGCCTATGCCTAATATGCAGTCCTAAAGCAACATCATGCCATTATGTTTATAATCCAACAATAGATAAAGCATAGATTTTATTTAAAATGTTTAAAATGTATTGTTTTAAATCTCGGGGCTTCTGTCCTGGCTGCCAAAATCTCGGGGCTTCTGTCCTTCGGGGCTTTTGTCCGCGCACCGTGCAAGGGCAGCATTATTGTAAAACTCCGCTCCTTATATTGGACTTTATATGGTGTGGAATACAAGCATATCCGCTTATACGTTGACGGGATCTAAGTCATGGGCCTGTAGAAATGTTTTATAATAACACATTTCGACAATCCATTAATCTGCTTTGGTCAACAAACAGCTGATTTCGGCTTTTGGAGATTTTGGGTCTTTTGTTTCAACTCTACTCTTAAATGTAGCTCCTTTTCTTGTTTTGAGCTGGGTCACTGTCCCTGAAATCATGTAAGATTTACATTTTACATTTAACCGAGTCATATTTTCTTGTTTGTATCATACTTTTCGCACATTATTGCTTCTGATTTGCTCTGTTAAAGAACACATGTTTTCAGTTTTTTTTTCATTCTTGTATGGTCATTTTTGTTCGCCTCCCGACATTTTGTCTCTTTCCTGATTTGTTTATTCGTTTTTCTTTTCCCGATTACAATAATACAATTGACTTAGAATTTCAGAATCGTCTAAAAAGTAAAGAGCGCCATTTTAGAGAAGATAAACACTTTTATCAAATTGCTTCAATCAGATGATTCAAACTCATTTAGCCTTGATGAAGCTGCTTGGGAGATTTTATAGCGAATTTCCATTACAACTTTGTTCATTCGTTTTCTTTCATTAATCTCATGCGATACGGTCCCTTTTAACGTTTTGTTTTCGAATCGCAAATGAGTGAGTCATGTTTCTTGAAAGGCTAATGCAGATCCAAGGAAAACGCATTCATGTCAAAGCAGCAAAATCACTTTGATCTGCCGACATTTTTCTTCATTTACATCCGCGGTGCGAAAACACATCGGGATAATACTCATTAGGAACTTGTGACACACTACAGACCTTGGATTCCTTGTGCTAACATTGGGGCGATGGCAGTGTCAAAAAGATAAGACGCCTATGGTCGCAATTGATTTCCGTCAAAGGGTCCTCCTCACAGCAAAGTAATTGAGTAACATACCATGACATCTCCTCCCTTCTCTGTAAAAAGACGAAGGAAGAAGAAGCCCTTCTCTGAATTGTCAACCATCTGCGATTGTGACTCGTATCATTAACTATGGCAGTGCTGAAGGTTGATGGTTGAGTCAAACTAACAACTTGGATTGTTATGAGAGGGCTGTGATTGATAAATCATTAGTCATATGGGTTTCTATATGGGACTAATGGAATCTTACCAGTACAGAGGTTGTCCAGATGTTTCCGCTGTTGGACTGGAAAAATCCGTTTAAAACGATTTCATATGAAAATATGAATCAGGAATGAAAAAAAAAACCTTTGCTGCATTGGTGACAAAATGGAGAATGTATGATTAAGTCTTTCAAGATAGTTAGTTTGTGACAAAAATGAATAGAAATAATAAGAAGTTCAAGCATTAATCAATCACAGTATCTATATATTCGGATGATCCATTCCTTCCTGTCCGTGTAATCGCAAACCGCTGTTTTTTTCCACAAGCTGACTGATTGACTTATGTTGTCGATATGGTGATATAGGTTGTCACATTCGGCCGTCACATACAATGTGTATGTGAGTTTGAGTAGAAGGTTATGTCTACTCGAAATCATATGCACCATAAAAATATGATCTATTATGAATCAAGGTAGCCAGTTATGAAGGCCTCCTGTTACAATAAACAAGTCACCATCAAAAATCTGTACTAATTACATTTTGATTACCATAAACAGGTATTAACCACTATGGATCAAGGCAGGGTTAAAGCTGTAGCCTTCTATAACAGTAAATAGAAAAAAAGAAGCAAAAAATCTGTACCGGTACTAATTACATTTTGTCAATGACTTTTAGGACTTCTGATAATGAGTTCACCTTAGATGAGTCAGGGATAATGAAGAAAACAACAGCTTTGTGATTCAATATTATATGCTAATGCCATACAATGGTCCACTTTGTACAGAATAATTATTACAAAAAAGATAACTCTGCTTAACTTTGCTGTAAATGCGATCATATTTTCTATCGGTTATTTCGTAAAAGACGAAATTGAATATTTTGTTTAATTCTATGCAAATATATATAAAAAAAAAAGGATTTATAGCACTCGCTGCGTTTCAAATCAAAAGGGGATACCTACATTACTTAAGGTAAATTTAGTTCTATATGTTGGTATTCGAAACAAATAAATTTCTTCGATGCTTCAATTATCAAACTTTTGTAAGACTGTCATTTTGGTGTTAACATGCATTTGTTAGAATTTATAAAATTATGTCCGAATATTTGATCGCTGTCCGAATATTTGATTAGTCCAATTCTGATGCTCCCAATTTTTGGCGGCCAATCGCTAGAAACTTATACACTAGATTCAACTGATAAAACTCAATCTTATAGTTAAATCGTAAATGTAAGGATTGATGAGCATGTTGATTAAAATTAATTTCAGGAATGAAACGTACTCGATCAAACTTTAAAAAAAAAAAACGGATATTTTCCGAAAATTTGATTTAATCGTCTATGTAGAAAGAATGTGATAGCCTTCCCCTTAGCATTGCTGCAGAGATAAAGGCATGGTTATGTAAAATGATTAATAAAGTCACAGCTTATTACAGTAGACCCCGCTTATCTCGAACAGGTCGGGACTTTGGAAATTTGTTCGAGATAACCGAAGTTCGACATATCCGAGGGTCTCGAATTCGAGCTAACAATTTTGACTTCAAATGTCTGGTATAATATTACTGATGGTATGCATGAATTTTAACCTAAAGAGGGCGTGTTTTATGCTTAAATTTACTCAACAAATAACGTTTTTGTTTATTTAAATGCAAAAAGGAAATCATTTTTATATTTTATAGTTATCACCCGCCATTACTGATAATAATCAGATTATACAAATGTTGAAATATGACAAAAAGTCAATATATACGGTTTTATCCTTTAAGTTAGATTCACAAATTGGGATTAATGATGCATCATATATGTGTTAATGCTAATTGCTTTATATCATAGCCATAAAGGCAAAAGGGGTGCTATAGGAGGGGGATCAGGAATCTTTTACTTTTTTATGTGATTGATCTCAATGAATGTAGGGGTACGCAAACAAGGGGCATGTAAATCGTACCATGGTGTGGCACGAAAACACACCCTTTAAGTACACTGGACTAAGCTTCAAAGTAAAGTTTAACAAATATTGAAATGTGCTCATATCAGCCGGAGTCAATGGTGCTGCATTGTGAACGCTAATAATTTATCATAAGCAGCATGAAAGGACTTTCTTCCCATTGACATTTTTCGTGATGTTTCACACATACATACTGAATGGAATAAATGGGTTTAAAAGCAAAATTGGGAAATTTATTGGGGTCAAAATTAGTTCGAGATAAAATTAATTCGAGATAACCGAGGGTTATAAGACTTATATAAGTAAAATTCGTCGGGACCAGGAGATTTGTTCGAGATAAGCGGGGGTTCGAGATATCCGAGTTCGAGATAAGTGGGGTCTACTGTATTTCTTTATTTCATTATGTTTCATTGTTCATTACGGTCTTGCCTTATTTGTGATAAATAGCAAAATAGCATGATACGGATTTGGCGATGCTCTACCCCTGTAATGATAAATATTCTAAGAATCATGTCTTTATTTCTGTAATCTGCAAAAACAAAACAACAACTATGTCGATTTTTTTTTCGAAATTTCTTTGAAATCATGATAAAACCAATATGTATGATATGTTATATAATTATATTTGAAAATCAAAAGCACAATTGAAACGAGATTGCTGGGTTTCCCTGATATTCATTTCATCGTACTGTCGGCGGTAATGCAATTATGCATTGTTTTATTTCCCGGAAACAATTAAAAGTAAATAAATTGTTAACTGTCAACTTAACTTCTTACAAAAAATACTTTATTATTACATCAACCCACATATGATCCACAAAAAGACATAACCAAAGTTTCCTAACTCATTAGCGTTTTAGCACGTTTCGTATGGTTTTTAATTTGCCTCCTGCTTGATTACACGCCTTAGTCTTTGCCAAAAGATGTCATTTCCAGAAAATGTTTTGTAAAATTCTTAATTGCTTTTAGAATGAAAAGATGAGATTATAATTAAGGATGAGCAATTTCAATGCGAAATGAAGAGAACTTACGATTTGTCCTGGGACCTTGTTGACATATTGCTTTCTTGTATAATTTAAGTTCAACCTTGAATATCTTGCTTATTGTTCCATCGAATACTCCCAAACTTTAACAAATTATAGGTGTATTATCTGACAATAGATTATATGTCTTAATTTTGAAATATATCGGTAAATTATTATACATTATAACACTTTATACACTCGGTGTGTGCCATTTTGCATTAAGAGCATGATCGGAATGTGGGACCCAAACTTATGCTATATAGAAAAAGAGTCTTGGTTATAAATTTGATCACATTGGTCTTGCTTATCATTATACACATACTATAATGATTTGTGTATGGGGTTTTGTGATTTGGGTATAACTTATTCATATGACTAGAATTCTATTTGATAAAATCATACTCTTATAATAAACATCCGCTCGGGACAGACACGTCCTTGTCATGTCCCCTCGACGTCACTACATGGCATCTTATTAAAGCCATGTGATGGGCCTGTATGAAACTATGCCTGACGTTACTTTGCAGCATCGCCGTCGATATCTGAATTCATATCTGAAATCCAAATGAGTTTCAAAGGACAGACGTAAAAATACGTTTGCTCAGACCATAAATACGACGTCCTAAACTAGTCCGATTTAGGACCTTTTAAGAACATCTTGTTACAGGACGTTATCCTTATTGACGTCAGGACGTAAAACTTCGTGATAAAGACGTCCTTGGGATGATGTGTGCCGAGTGGGAAATGGCGCCCAAAAAAAGGTACTATAGTATGATGAGCTAGATACAATAAAGGGGATGAAATAGAGAAAACTATTAAACTCGCTTCAAAAGGAACTGGGATTTAAAATTGCGTAAAAAATATGCAGAGAGCCAAAATCGCCATTACACCAGATGAACATATTACTGTTTTGTGCTTTTGCAACCAGGCAACATCTAGCTTGTGCGCATTGATTGATTTGCGAGTTTAGCAAAAAACAAGTGAAACTTGATGTGTACTTAATTTTTTTCTAAAGATCTAAGATATTCACTAAATACCAAGTGATTAAGGTGACTATCAAGCCAAAGATACATTATATCATAGTCAATTTTAGGATTATGTGTTTAACTGTTCAGTTATGACATTTGTGTTGTGCATGCAGCAGTCAGGAGAAGCGTAACATGATGATCAAATATATAAATGTATTTGTGATTATGCAAACATGCTTTAATAATACGTTTCAAGCGATAAAAATAGAAAGGGATACAATAAATGTTACAAATGTAAAAAAAATGTTGTTTTTCCTTATATGTTACATGTATTATTACACATTGAATTTGGGGTCCCATATTCCGATCACCTTACGATTCTCAGTCACCTTTATTTGAGCGTCAATAAAAAAATAATGTTCACTATTTTCAATATAGTTTATAGTGAAAATAAATCTATATATGTACACCTATACTCACGAAAAAAATCAACATTGTTAAATGCTTAACTACAAAGATATCTCAATTTAAAGTCAATATTTCGCATTTTTCAAAGATTCCCAGGTCCCAGATTCCGATCGTCACGTCTATGAAATGTAATTCATGACATTCCAAGCGCTTTGCTAAACTGAAGTGTTCAATTTTAATGGTATCGTCCGTGTGGACCGTGCATTTAAGAAAAAGGTCTTCGGGGCATCATGCAACAAATACCAGAAAAAAATATGCTGACTTATATTAAGACAGATTGAATTCCTGGAAACTCGCCCGGAGTATCCATCTTATGACAGTGTCCCGAATCTCTGGGCTGCCACTCGCCCAAGTAACTAATTGAATTGCCGCTGGCGGACTGAGATTCTAGGGGTCGAGGAGACGTTTTATGGGGAGCAATGCTTTTTAAGTGAAAACGGTTCGAAATGACTTTTTAACTGGTTAATTATTCAACAAGCAATTTGCCAATTTTACAGTCTGTCCGTGGTTTAAAATGGGTGAGTATTGTCACAGACGCATCCAATTCAGGAATGTTGTGAAGATTTAACACATAACTATTTTCGTAATCAAAGTAGAATTCTAGCTTTTTTTATGGAGGAATTAACAAATTATTATAACACTATCGGATCCCCTCGACTAAGAATATATTATCTTGAATGGATATCGATCTCCACAGTGTACATTGCTCTAAAAATTTCTTCGCTGATAAGTCTTGTTTCTGCTAGTTTGTTAGCGAAAGTATGAATTATATAGTTGCTCACTCTAAAGTTTTATGATATGAACCATTTGTGAATGGTGTCAACATTTCCCCATGATTATTGAATGCATCCATTGCAAACCAGCCATAAGATTGTTCCGTGTTTTGTAAAAGGGCTCTAAGGCCATAGATGCAGTATCATTTGCGACCGAATAAGGATTTATGAGTCTTTTGTTGTGTATCTATTTGCAGTCGCTTAGCAATGAATCTAGAGTTACAGTCCTCAGGTATGAATACTGGTTTCGTTTGCGACGCCAATAAATAAGCCATTGGGAAAAACAGGAAATCATGTGATTCGACCCACTAAACAAGACGTTGACCGACGTTATAAAACGTTGGTTATGTGTACCTAACCTTATCGAACGTCTTTTCGTTATTGTATACGTTTATTCTGCTGCATTTGGTCCACCCTCCATCGCGACGTTGTTTTACGTCCGTAACGACAAATAACGCCCTGACCAATTTCATATAGCTATACATTTTAACGTTCTTCGACGCCTTGCCGAGTAGTTTTTCCTTTATACATATATGATATCCGATTATTATATCAAACCTTATACATTGTAATAAGACATTTGTTTTCTGTTATATGATTTCAGGTACACCACAGATATCTGAGTGTCAAGAAAACATCAGCCTGGCAAAACGGATATTGTGACCGAACGCAGGTGCGAGATGTAATGGACAGGGAAGGGACAGATGACACGGAGATCAAGCAATGCGTTTAGCGGCGGATTAGTCGACGTCAAAATATCGCACATGGCCACTAACTGGTTCCCCGGCATCCCGCGGCATCAACACTGACGGCTGATATGGTGAGTCGCAGCTGTGTGAGTTTGGGGATCAGTAAATTTTTGTATGAAAAGATTTGAAGGGAATTTAGCTTCTCATGGGCAGCAAAAAGTGATGTTTCTCCGAAATGTGAAAAGTTATTTGATATATGATAATTTAAAATGACTTCCAAAGAAAATCTAATTCATTAAGTGCTACAATGTTTTATTGTGCGGTTTATGTATTTTTATTCACAGATTAGCAAGCGTTAGAAATGCGCGAGAGGTCATTCATACTAAAGGCAGCATGAGGCTGGATCTGCAGGATGAGGCATACACGCAGCTGGTATGTTATGTTTATAAGGTTCGAATCAGAGAATTTCCACAAGAAACTCCAAACGTGCTTGAACATTTTAAGGAATGTAAAAAAAAACGCGGTTTAAAATACCTAATTTGTCAACTTACAGACGTCGCGTAAACTTCCTCAGGTGCATATTTGGAGGGGATGCGCGGTTTTATATATTCTTCATGGGCGCCCCTGTTCAAAAATGACTGGATCCGCTCCTGGAGATGGATGAGATGTCCTGGCCTTAATATTCTGAGGGTTTTTTTTTTTGTGGTATAATCTAAATCTTTACAAATAGTATAAATCGATGACAAATAAATACTTATCGTTCCTGTGTCCGACTATGATTATATTTTATATGGGTATTGGTCAGTTGCCTCGATGGCGCAGTAGGCAGCGCGTGAGTCTCATAATCTCAAGGTCGTGAGTTCGATCCTCACTCGGGGCACAATATTTTTCTTCTCTCACAAGCATGAATGAATATCCGTGGAAAACCAATCGGAAAAGCAAGGTTTAAAGGCATGCGGGTTTCGTAAATAGAATGATATTCAGGATCTGATGTCAACTGGCTATTGATCCATGTTTATGGATAGCTGAATGTCCGCCAATCGATAAGTACGGTAAATGATATTGATTGTCTTACATGTGTACATTTCTAAGTTTCTACGTTTCTAAGTATGTCTTTGATTTTTTTTCTTTAAATCTACGTTTCTAAGTATTCTTTTGATTCTTTCTTTAAATGTATAGATTTTTCTCAATCAATCCATGGACCCCATTTTTTCCATTGTTAATCTGAGCTGATTCTCCTGCAACCCCCAACTAATCAAAGCTAATGAATGTACAGAGCACGACAAATCTTTGACTTAAGATCGCATTGCTTCCTATAGGCAATCCCTCCTTCCAGACATCTATTTCATCTATTTTTCTCGGCCGATTCGGATATCATCAATCATTGCTGGCTCTATTTTGTCTCTATATCGTAATTGATAGAATGCGCCTTCGATCCTGAGCATTGTTCCTCAGAACATAAAAAAAAATGAAGTGACACTGCTCTCCCTTGCATAGAAATTTTCCGAATGTAGGACCCGTCCCATGATCGTATAAGCGGGCGTTGTTTTGGTTGCATATAATTCAACGGCTGTTTTGGAAGACATCGTTCTTATGAGAACATAACGCAAATTCAGAAAAAGAGTGGTTTATACCTAATTTTCGCATGATGTTTGTCAAAGGACCCGTAACAGTGTCGTTTAAACAGGCATGATATTGATTACATAGCAGCTCACTGTCTTTTTGAACTACATAAAAAATCAACATTTTTCTACGGCTCTTTCGCCCAAATTTTCGACGGTTTGAAAATTAGATTCGATATTATATACGTGTGCCGTGTCATGTGACAGTTCCCTTGTTAGCCACGGCTTGCTTTGCAAGACGGGGGTTGTCCCACCGCTTGACCGTTATTTATTT
>LQRL01126118.1:0-16224 GCA_001703475.1 Hydroides elegans
TTCTAAACCGCTATAATAACACCTCCAGTGTCACAAATATGCTTCACCACCTAAAGTGGGAATCTCTCGAACAACGACGTAAAGCTCAACGAGTAACAAACATGTATAAAATATGCAACGGTGAAACCGTATTAGATGATTCCGACCAACGCCTTATCCCTGCAAGGATAAGGCTACGTACAAGCCACAAGATGTCATTCGAGGTCCCTCATTCGCGAGCAAACTACCACAAGTACTCATACGTACCAAGGACTATCCGCGACTGGAATGCCCTACCGGCTAATGTCGTCTCGGCACCCACCTTGAATGTCTTCAAGAGGTGCCTTAGCGACCTCAAATCGTTCTAATCCACAAATGAACTGTTATGCCTGCACGCACCTGTATATAGTGTACAGCACAAATACATGTTTTACAAGGATATAAAAGTATCATAGACAATATGACTAGTTCGACATGCGCACAAATACTCTACTGACATAAGCCTTCATGATTGAAGTTGATCAGTATAAACACGAAGAAGAAGAAGAAGTATATTCTTGCAACACGATATCTCTGAGTGACAACGCTGAAAAATTACGAACTGTTTTTTAAATTTTCTTTTGATTGTATTTAGGAGACAAGCCTTTTTGTATAATCATTCATTCTTCTAGGCCAATCTACGTCACGCCATAGACTAGTTAGGTCCCCAAATAATTTCGGGTTCAAGCAATGTGATTTGACGGGAGATTTTGCCTCCTAGATACTTCCCCAAACAATGGAAAATAAATAGCTTGTGATTAGTCAATCTTTAAGGTCTATTCTTGCTGACCGTTATCCTTCACCCTCAGGATTTCCGAATCGCGAGCTATTAAAAATAAATAAAATTTGGGATAGTATTGAGTTTGGCTATATCCTGTAATGGTCCCCTTTAATCCGTTTAGACGGCTTAAATCGCTATGATGCGCGATGTTTCGTATATGGGAAATTAACCATAGGGGGACTGATACAGGATATAGCCTTGAGTTTGAACAGCTTTTTTCACATAACCCGCTTAGATATATATGTTTTGTTAAAAAATAGAGGGTCAATCTGTGGATGTATTTCTTTCGACTAAATTAGGCAAACTCTTAAGTAATGTTATAAGATGAAATGCTCACAAAAAGGGATTTTACTGTGGACGATATATCTCGAGTAAATGGGTTTAGAGACTCTACATTGGTTTCTAGATATCACACTGAAACTTTAAGAAGTACATTTGAACAGTCTTGTCGTAAAATTAATAGTTATATTTGTTCTTATAATATGTTTAGTTTGTGGTATAAATCATTGGGTAAATATGTGCCTTGTCATATTTTAAACCGAATTCGGTTAACCAAAATTAGGCGTAATTGGTTGAAAAGGGGTCATTACCAAACACCGAATTTCTTTGAAATTTCGGGCAGTTGGGCGCCTATTCGTGTTTCGCAAATACTTCAAGTTCCTTGCTCTTTAACATAAAATTTGGTAAGGAGGGCTAAATTGTACTTTTTGTATTCTTTGGTTGCAGGCAATGAAATCAATGAATGACCGACAGGCCAAGGAGGCTCAGGCAAAAGCACAACAGGAACGTGAACTAGCAAAAGTAAAAATCAACAAAGAAGACGTGGACTTAATAGTAAGAACGATAAAATGTTAATAATAGGGTAAATTCAAATTTGGAAAAAAAACACAAACAAAAATGATAATAGCCATAGTCAGGAAAAGATTGTACAAGTCAGGAAACTTTCAAATAAAACAACAATTAGAAAGTCACACATTATTATTATTAAGATACCCTAATAAAGGATGGATTTTATGAGGTTCCTTATTGGGCTTAATATAATGAGATATTTTCTATTTTAAATTGTTGAAATGTTATACAACAAAAAGGAAAATTGATCATGGTTTATTTCGCGAAAGAGTTTTTTTTTTTTGTAAAGAATTGCTCTTTTTCTAAACCATTTTTTTTTCATGATTTAGCTAAACTACATCGCTCTGATTTATCTGATTTATTCAATTGCAGGTGAATGAGATGGAAGTGTCAAGAATATTAGCTGAAAGGAAACTTCGGGAACACAAAGGAAACGTAGTGGAAGCATTAACCGAGTTAGTGCGATAGCGTATATTGAAATGATTTTATAGTTTTATTTTATTTATTGAATGATCAAAAAAATCTGGCCTTTTTCATACGTTTTCATACAATATGAATGTTCAAAGTTAAGTATTTTCAGATATATACATGTAATCTTTGTTTCATTATTAGCCATAAGTTTTGAATCAGAAGTTTAAGGATTGCAAATGTGGAGGTCCGAATATACCGAACATAAAGTAAAAATAATTATGTTTCGATAAAATGTTTTTAGTATCATAAACTTATTCAAAGACTAAAGAATCGTGATTATTGTCAACAAGCGGAAGCGTACCTTATTGTATCTCAGCCGTAAGTTGTGGCGAGTAACTTGTTAAAAGCATTACATTAACGTTGATAATAAATCAAAATATTTGTTTGATATTGATTACTATGTTTTGTCATGATAAGTTTAACGTAAACGTGATTTTATAGTGCAGCTTGATATTTGTAGATATTATTCAAAAGTAGCAAATAAAATTGGTAAAAAAGTATTCAGCATATTTTATTATTAATACTAAGAGTAAGTTGGTATATTGTAACAACTATTCTTAAATGCAAGCTTAAACAAAATAACAAAATGATAATTGATAGACTATATACACTCTTTATACAGATGCCGTCAAAATCAGTGAACACTTTTTACACATAATAGCCACAGAACCATTTTCTTATAAAACAGTTTTAATACTTAACATTTTCGGATAATATAACATTTAAATTGTTCATTTAAGTCTTATCCTATTGATCAGGAAAAGTATACATGTAACACTCATGTATCTCATCACGCCTTTTTAAAACATACATGGGTGCATCATATACCATAAGAACTCGAGGCACCAAATAAATTTTGTTAAGCTTCAATTCCTTATTCTATAGTCTGGCCTTGTAATAGCTACATTTAAAGACTATTAAATACCTATATGAAAATAGTACAGTTCGAAACGCAATTTAAATGCAGAACAGTTCGAGCTTATGTGAAAATGAAAAGTCAATGCATTATTTTGACATACAAGCTCAGGCATGATCAAAAATATCCAAGGCATTCAAAAATAACACACTTTCCATCAGGACAATAATTTGTAAGTGATAAACTAGCGTTTAACATTGACAAACATCATCTCATATAGAGTAAACATAAAAGAATATCCATTAGTCGAAAGCTTATGAACAATGAAAGTTAAGCATGATATTGATGGTGATTTAAACGATAGATCATCAAACATTTTTAGAAGATATTTCCTAATACAAACATTCGTAGATCTTAATCAAATAAACATAAATTTGTTGTTTGTAGCGTTTTGATGATAATAAAAAAATCATCATTTTGCCAAAACGTTTTTATATTATCCACATTCATGGAATGCAGCTCAGGAAAGCAAACTCTTATAAATGTATATAACCGACGATACAGAAATTTAAAACGATCCTCCAAACTCGTGTTTTGCAATGTTTAATTTATGCAAACTATTTATTTTAAACATTGCAAAACAATTCATTATTTATCTATCTTATATTTAATCATTAACTCATCATTAACATAAACTTAAACGACTCCCTATAAAAAGTAATTTGCTCAGATCACGTTGTTTCCCGATTTACCAACAAAAGAAAGAAAATAAACTACAAATATACGCCAACAATTCCATGATAACTTATAATAACTTTCTCATCATCCCCGAACCCTCTTTAAACCATAACTTATCTCAACACAAACTCAAAATGCCGTAAAATCCTCATCAAAATCCGCCAATATCGCTCGTCCAACAGGGGCTTGCACACAATAGTCAACGGCGCCATAATGCTGCATATACACGTGGCTGAGCAGATCATAGGTGGCGCCACCATATGCGTCCTCATCGTCGCTTTCACTTCCGCTGTATTCATACGCTTCACTGACGATTTGCTCGGGAAAGTGGACCCGTCGTTTTGGTGATGTTTCCGTTGATGGTTCGGTTTGGGGTTCGCCGGTGCGAGAGCATGAACATGTAATTGAGTCATCAGCCAGAGAAGAGTTAGAAGTAGTGTCTAGGTCGACATTACTTTGACACTCACAGTCTTGGCTATTGGTGGATATAGAATGGGATTTTCGCCTTAAACAGGATCTTAATATACCACTTTTGTTGCTCAATACTGCCACGTTATTGTTATTAGTGTTTGTTTCTAGTGGGGTACTGCACCGTTGAGTCGCAGATAAATTATCTATATCACAGGGTGCCTCATCCATGAAATGCAATGAATTTTGAAGAGCGTTATTGTTATCAATTATTCCGTTTGACACAACTTTGATATGATTTGAGTTTATTTCCTCGATGCTATCTTCAAGATTATCAGATATTGCGCCGGTGGATTCGTTTTCCTGAATGTCCGAAAGGTGATCAATATTTTCAAGTGAGTTCTCGAACACGGAGTTATCCACATTATTGTTCACTTGAGACGGTGTAGCATTTAAAGAGTCTTCTATATTACCATTAATTTCATGTTTATTAAAATCTGCAGTTTGTCTATCACATGGATTGGCTATGGCAAAACCAAACTTTGATAAGCGATCAGAACTAGCCGCAACGCTAAAACGAGTGGGCACATCTCTATCATCACGCGTATCGAATCCATCAATCTGGTCAAAATCGAAATGTCTCCTTTCTTTATCTGAATCAACAGGAGAGCTGGTATCCACGATTCCTGGAATATCCACCAAACATCGCCCACTGGTGTCTGAGAAAGCATGGCGATCTGCTTTGGGTGTCTCGGCTGTTCCATCGATTGAACTTAAGAAATATGTGCTCATGATCAAACTCTTTGCATCCTCACCGTCTTGAAAGGAAGAAGATAAGTCCTCTAATGAGTCCTCTAAATTGATGTGGCTTAAACTCTTGTCTGCTTCACCCACTTCATCCGTTAGGTCATCAGAGAAACCTTCAGTACTCTCCACCATAGTGTATGTAACCGAGTCGGGCATATGTCGTAAATCGGGACTGGTACTCCTATCCGACATAATCATTTTATTGGCGCTTGCTGTGTCAATGTCCTGAGTTGACAATGTACTTATGACGTCATCACACATTTTGATCAGTTGCTCTTCTTCGAGTGAGTCGAACATTACTGTACTGCCATCCCCACCACTTTGGTGCGATTTGTTACTTCGATGGCCATTTGATTGACAGCTATCAATCACGTGTGAAGGTGTCAAGTCGTTATCCTGTGAACTCGTACTATCGCTATGAAAAAGCTCTTCGAAATATCCATGTTTTATGCCATTCACAGTATCCGAGACATCGGGTTCAAATGAAGGATCATCGACCTTTGGATTCTGTTCATTCATATTTGGAACATACAAAGAATCCGATTCATGTGTATTATCCAATTGCGATGTTATTATACCGTTGCTTATCTCACCTCGATAATCATGTTGATCTGCATGTTCATTACATTTTAATGCTTTTAATTCGTCCCGGTTCGGCTCACATACCTCTGGCGACACCGTTTCGGTGACTAAATCAGAATCACGACTGAAGAGTTGTTGCAATCTATCACACTCAGTTGACACTGCTGTGCTATTTACGTTTGACAGCGATTCGTCAACGTTTAATGGCACTGAATTAACCTTGAGACCGCCTTTATCACTTAAATGCGAACTTGTTGTGTGGCTTTTAGTTCCTTGTTCAATTTCGATTTCAATTGTGCTGGAATTCATGTCATTACCTATTGGGTCTTTGAAATGGCATGGGGCAACTTTAGATTTGAGCGAAACCGAATCGTCAATTATTTGTTCTGATAAGTCCTGTACAACGGCAGATTGATATTCGGGCGAATCGGGAATAGAATCCTGTTCACTACAACATAAATTGTCCTCACATAAACTATCGTCACTGCAAAGCGAATCACGATCAACTTCACAATTGGATAGCGGCATTGTACAGTTTTCAGATTGATTGTCCTCACTTTCCAACCTATCATTGTCATTGGGCACATTTTGTACATCAGTGCCACTAGGATTGCGATGCGAAGTTGGCTCTGAATGTTCTTTCATTCTATTAGATTCTGTTTGTGAGGGAATTGGTGACGGTATCACGTCGCAGTCAGCTTTATCAATATTTTTCTTCAGTTGTCGGTCTCTCTCAAAGCTATCCCATGTTTGCGGAGTTGAATATTTATCGAAATTCTCGATTGGGTGAGATGTATTGAGAACTTCTGTTTGGGCGGTTTTATGTTCAATCACATCATTACTCTGATCATCACACTCGTTTTCTTTACTGAAGCGGTCTTGAAACAGTTCGCGAATGGGTGAGCGGTCATAGTCTGCAGGCACTAACTGTAAAAACACTTCACTCGTTGTGGAATCAGGTGTCTTGGGAAGGCATTCATATCGCTCTATGTTTAATTGCACCGTCAGCTCTTTTGCTTCAATGAAGGGTTTGAAGCCTTGTTCTACGAACACGATTCTACGCGGCGGAGATAGGGCGCGAATGTTACCTAGATCAAGAGCTTGCGTGGTTTTCGTAATACACATGTAATCTTGATTGCTGAGATCCGCCTCCATGTTCACATCAGAGTCCCTTCCAAGAGTCGCCGATTTCAGCTGACCACAACTTGCGCTTTTCTTGAAACGATTTCGAGTTGGCAATATTTCCATGTCTTGACATTCGGGATCATGGGCTGTATTCAATTCCATCGGCTTGATATTTGTTGCTCGCGCAAAATCATTCAAGGATGTCCCCTCTGCTTTCACACTGCGTGACAAATCCAGCGAATCATTACTGTATACACTACATGTATCATCGTCCTGTCTGTCCTGACCTGAGGGAAAACCGACACTTTCCCTGAGCGACGAGAAATCGGGCGAATGCAGGGAGTCACTCTTGGTTCCCAGTTGTATTCCACTGTCACTGTTTTCGTCCATTGAACTGATCATATCCATTGGTCCTCCGTTTGGAGAAAGGTCACATGACTTGTGGGATGATTTCATGCTATTTTTCATTAGACTGGCACTTATTGTCGCGTCTTTGGATTGAATGAGACTGTCTACCATTGAGTTATCCATGACTGATACTGTTAACATTTCAGTGTTATTTATACACTCGGAGCGCTCCGGCATTTTACTACAGTCAATATCCTTATTATCTGCCCAATATGAGTAATACTCCAAATTATGTTCAAAAGTATGATGTTCGACTGCCTCACCAGAAACACCATTTAAATGCTGTCCGGCTTTGCCATCCCTATTCCGATTTGATTCAACTTCTAAATTGGCGTTCGATTCTTCAACAGATTCAATTGCGCAATCACTTGCTTCGCTTTCATTTAAAGTCACGTTCGGCGAACACGTGTGAAATGTATCGTTATCACTTCCGCTATACACAGTTTGTAAACTCGGAAATTCCGCGACATCGGAAATTATCCCTTCGTGTTCTTGGCTCAGTGGAAGTCCATCATTTAACTGCTTATGATGAATATTTGACGGGCATGGATCCAATTTTGTTGCATGCTCTTGCACCGTATCCTCATTAGCAGAACTGAACTCAGTGGCATTACATATGTTTAAACTATTATTGCATTCCGCGGGCCTGTTATCTATACATGTATGTAAATAATTGATACAAGCCTCATTAGAGTGAGTTGCTTCGCCTGAATCTATAACCTCTTGTTGTCCGTTCTGATTCCTTAACGATTCTCTGTAACGATTGCTATACACACTACATTGTCTGTTTTCTTTTCCCGATACACTGAAACTGTTACTTATACAATCGCCTGAGGCTGTTAGTTCAGGGGAAGGATCCGATGATTGCTTATCGGAAATCGGAAACGCTGCTTCTCTTACATGTATTGACACTTCATGTTCATTTTTATCCGACGACTTTATAAGGACTTTGTCTTTATTTAAATCCTGCTTTTGTGATTTCGTAACTCGATCTACAGTGTCTGGATCCGTGCTTTGCTGGGGAATCGAAATCAAATATCCAGGTGCGTTTTCAAAAGGGCGTAGCGGATCGTCCGTTTTGCTTATAAAAACACCGCCACCTGACTCAGTATCCGTTAATACTGATACCGGCGCTTGTATGATTTCAGTGTCACCTTTAAACCGTGTGTTTATCGACGATGGGGGCGACACATGATGTTTGTCAAAATGTGTATTGACACCTTTCAATAGCGGCGGTCGCGTTGTTAACTGTGTACAGCAGTTACTACAATGATCAGACGTGCATTGAAATGTATGCTTAACATCATCATCATATCGTGACGATTCCTTTTGAATGGCGCAGTCAAGGGCGCACGCGTCTATTGATGCTGTTGTTGCAGCGGCAATGTCATTCGTTTGCCACCCCGATGGCAAAGGCTCCTTTAAATGCAGCAGGTCATGCGATGGGCTCTGCGTCGATTGTCCTTTTGTAAGAGATTCAATGTCGTTTGTGTGAGAAGAACGAGTTATCTCTGGTGGTGGTTTTAAGTTATGTTCAACCGCTGATGTGTGATCATGATAATCCGTGCGGATTTCAGACTCGCGTGACAGTTTTTGTGCTACAGAGGTGTTACGACAACGTGACTTAACAACATCTTTATTTTCATATTTAGCGAATTCTGAGCCTTTATCAACATCATCTGATTTGTATGATTTTGAATTTTCAACAGGCAATTTAACTTTATCCGCAGTAACAAATCCTGTTTCCTTTACATTTATCCCGATTTCGTTGTTATTGCCAACATTTAAATTAGCACAATTTCGATTTTTATTCCCCGAAAGCGTATCCTCACTTAATGCGTTCTCAATCACATGCGTTTCATTGCCAAATCCACTTTCATGCGATTCGTACACCGCCGTTTCGGTTTCACTATTTACTTCCGGCTTTGGATAGCTTTGCAACGGCGTAATTAAAACGGATCCGTAATGTGCTTCGTTTGTTTTTAGCGATCCAGCTTTTTGCGCTGCTTGCGCATTCCGCACCTGTGAAGATTCATCACGTGAAACGAAAGCCTCTCGCGGCGGAATTCCATTACAGCCAACAGTCCGATGTTTTCCCACTTTATTCGTATCGCCTTGCTCATTAACTTGAATTTTTTCTTGGCTACTCTTTGACTGTTTTGTTTGTTTACGAGTTACATCATGGTTATTAGTCTCGAGCTCTCGAGGGGAAGACTGATGAAAGACTGCAACACCTATCTGTTCATCATTCAGGCGGCTCTGGTCATCATTATTCACTGAAATATCCAACAATTTTGTATGATCACCACTATTGTCTACTGGCAATGTTTCAAGGTAACTCCTCTCCTCACATATTTGTGCTTCGTTAGAGAAATCATCATTTGCATTTGTTTCGGGTTTTTGTACAGTTTTTATTTCATTAGCTTTCTCGGGCACTGCGTCTGTAATATTATCACAGGTTGATGGAGAGACTTTGAGAGAATTATTTTCACTGATGCTCCCACGCTGCTCATTTTTATATGATATATTTAAAGTCAAAGGAATATCGGCAACACATTGTTCATCATTAGGGGTTTTAAAACTATTTACACATTGGTTTTCATCAACATATCCTTGAATATTTATACAAGTTTTATTAACACTGCTAATAAATGCATCTGTTACGTTATCACGATGTACATTCCGTTCATTTAATACATGTGCTTTTGTAACAATTTCCGATTGAATAATTCCATTCGATTCGCTAGCACTATGATCACTGACACTACAAGCCTTATTTAACATATCACTTTCAGAGTCCACTTTAGTCAGCGTTTTATATTTAGAGCAATCGGATGAAGGCTGGTGTTCGCGTGCATCCGATCTGAAATCCGAGTCGCACGCACTTTCCAAACTATATGATACGAGTTCTCTTTTGCATTCAGAATCCACTACGTTAAAATCCTGATCAACACTCGTTTCTTTTTCAGGCGTTTCCGACGTCGTTGAAACATGTGAGAATAACTCTAACAGGTTTCCTAGTCTAAACAAGCTTCCGAAAAAAGCGCCGCCCGATTTCGCTTCCTCCGATGTTGTTGCTTCATAAGTTTCTTTACAGTCTACACCAGCATGAGATGTTTTCTTCCCGTCGGAATCTACCGCAGAATGCTGACTTGAATGAGCGTTGCCATCACCCGAAGGCTCCATTTTGTTGATATTGTCGCGGTTGCCTTGACAACTGAGATGGTTACTAAGGACGCGCGTTAGTGGAGGGTGACCGAGTGTGCAGATGTTGAATGCTTTCCGTCATGTGTTTCAATCTGAAATGGAATATAAATAAGATAAGAAGACATTCACCCATAACTCATTATGTAACACATATGAAAACAATGATTTTTTTAAAACATTCTTTAGATTTTTAAAGATATCTTTAAATACGTCCATATTTTAAAAGGGTGGAATTAAGGAGAGCTTGAGATAGATTTGTTCCCTTTTTCTATAACGACAGATCATTAAAGGGAAGCGCAGATAAAGGGGGTTTAATTTCCATTCAAAAATCGACCTTCTATCCAATGGGGGTTCATAGTAGAGAAAAAAGTATGTTTTTCAAATTTAATCTTGTTCTAAATCGTATATATTATGGTCATTTCAAACGAGAAACACGTCCGACGTGAAAAAAAAAACGAAGTGTAACCACTTTCGACTAAAAAATGCTCGCGTGAAAAACATCTGCGGCTTTGTTTGACACGAGTTTTTATATAAAAAAAATCAAGATAACTAATCTCTGACGTGAAAAACAGCTAGCTCTGTGTAACCGCGGCCTTAAGATATAGCGAACGGTTTTTTAGAAATGAGGACAAATTTTAAAAGAGCAAAAATTTTATAGTGTACAATTTAACCATGTTCTTTCAAACCTCAAAACATTTCGTTTAAATATATATCGATAAGATAATAATAATTGAAAAATAGGAAATAGCTAGCTCTATAGTATACCCTAAATCCATTTATCTAATATGGACCGGGCTTTACAAGATTATTTTAATTTCTTTCACCAAACATTCAGTCGAGATGGTCTTAATAACATAGGATAAATAATTGTAATCATTACAAAGAGTTTTAGATACATAATTTAATCAAAAGCTATTAAGAATGTGATTTAAGACGCATGGTACATAATGATAGGACTTTCGAAAACATCCCATTTAACAATTTAATATCTATCACTAGAACCCGCAGAGAAGAAGGTCAAGATATCAATGCATTTGCGTAGTTATGTTTACGTTGAAGACGCAGGGATAAATCATTCAATTTTACACTTTAAGCAAAATAAAAGATTTCAATTCAAAAGAAGTGTCTTTTAAAGAATAACAAGTCTTTTCATTACATTTTCTGCTTCTGTCGTGTGGCTATTCAGAACTTTAACCTTAAGCGTTTCATTAACACAATGGCTTAATCGATTTCTTTCACCAACAATACTTTAACAAAACTGCTAATTGTTAAAAGGTTCTGATGAGAAGCAAAAGTCTAATTAGAAATTGCAAAATCAATATAGGTGACACGTTTATAACAGGTAATTACTTTCTATCTCAAATTCTATCTCAATTAAAGTGACCTTAAAGAAATACATATGCAGGTTATAACTATACAATGAAAAGAATAGTATTAGTAATAGAACAATAAGTTCTTAAAGTGTAAAATCGGAAGGAATTTCTTTATTAACACAACAAAAATATATTTGACTCTCATTTAAAAATGTGTTTTTCTTACAACGATTGAAGAATCCTTCAAGAATATATTGAATTACATGTTTACTTCTATGTTGGGCCGTGCGCTCTATTGAAAATAATACTCTTGCGACCTTCTATTTATTTAAGACGACTCGTGCTTATCTAACCTGAAAAAAAACCTTAAGTCGTAACCTGTAATTTCACCCTAGCGCACTCAAAGCTATATAATTCTTACTTTGCTATTCAAATCACTCTGGATGATAAAAATCTAGTGGCATACCATGTAATTTTATTTAAGATGAATTACATGTATGTTCCTTCGCTTTATGTATATTTTGTTCATTTACAAAGAGAAGGATTGCAATTATAACAATGGAATGACATGACCAGTATTTAAAATTAAAATGCAATTTTGAGAAATTATATAAATGAGGAATAGACAATATGATAGCATGGTTCATTATTGGTAAAAAATACGTAAATGTATATTAGGTCTCAGCTTTTGGCCTTTCAGGCTTTGCCATTTAATTTGGACCCGCTTGCGTCTTTGGCGCTCGTATATTAATCGCTGTCTATACATCATTGTGCCGAAAAAAAATGTTTCCTATATATGTGATCAACATTTTTATACACACTATTTATCACGCATAGTCACTAACATAATGAACATTACATAATCGGAAATAATCCCTACGTAATTATATACCATACAATTAAAACATGAATGACAAGAATTAAAACTCACGTCCTACGAATGGTATTTGGCAGTGGAATATATCAAAACGTCTCATGCTATCGACTAGCAAGACACATCTTCGCCCTTTGAGTTTGGATTTGAAATCTCGTCGGTTGATTTGTCAGTTGTCCACTTTGCGAAGCCCTTGTTGACTAATTCGGCGGCGATATCCAAATCCTAGAAACGTTGGATTATGCACATGAAGATTAGCGTAGATGAATCCAGGTCAAAAAGTCCCCGGACATAAAGTCCCCGGACAAAAAGTCACGATTTTGGCAACATAGGACATTAAGTCTCCGGACAAAAATATAATAAGGAAACATTAATTTTAATTTTTATTTATTCATATTTAAAGTTATATAGTATTTAATGATAGGTTATCGTGATGTCAAAAAATATCTGGAAATTAACATTTTATTTGACATTTTTTTTCTGGGGACTTTATGCCCTATGTTGCCAAAATCGTGACATGATGTCCGGGGACTTTATGTCCGGGGACTTTTTGACTGGATACCGCGTAGATATATAATATGCTTTTTGGAAACAAATATCAAAGTAAATTTATTGTTAACGTAATACAAATGAATCATAAATTTATCAAATATGAACAAAACTAATACCAAGAAAGTTACCTTATATTCCCATTAAACCATAAAATGTGTTCGCCTAGTATAATGACCCCTTTTATGACGCAACCTATTTTGAAAATATCATAACAGCCTCAACAAAACAGCAGTCCTTAAGTTTCCACATTCTGTTGATTAAATATCGACTCGTATCATGCGTTAAACAGACTAACAATTAGTCTACATTAATATACAAATATTTTTGTCAAAACGATGCAAAAAAACATGTCAATTTTACCTGAGTACCGTTGGTATCGACGAGCTTCACAACGCGAACCGAGTCTTGGTTGAGTTCGATCGACTTGGCTACCATTACTTTCCATCTGGCTGCGTGGGTCAGTTCTTCAAAGGCTTCTACTGCTGCTTCGCTCCACGTTCCGTCTGTAAAAATAAGTCATACCTCTATTGTTTCTATGCACTTTAATGATTGCACTGTTTTCTTACTTGATTCAAGAATAAGATTGCGTAACTTACTCCGACCCTCAGCCCTCTTTTTCACAGTAAAATTTTAAACCAAGCATTTAATACCTAAGTATTAACGAAATTGTTGACAGCTTTCCAATATTTATCGATTTGTTTCATAATAAATTATTCTTAAAAAAACGCTATCCGAGAATATCACTTTCAGTCGGATTGTCATTTAACATATAGCCTACCAATGTGCTACGCATTTACTCAAGAAATTTCACGATGATATTTCCTTTTCCGGAATTAATCAAGTACATTTTGATGTGTTTTCATCGCTGTTTCTGGTAGAAACGTTATTGATTATTGCATCAATCCCGATTTGCATTAAATATTTTCTATTTATTACGCAATTTTCTTTGCTTTAAGTTCTGTTGAAAAGGTTATGAAACCCCTAAAAACTTACTTTATTTGTTTATTTGTATATATATCCCATACTTTGCTTAACCTTTGTCTGACATTTACTATTTCCCAATCGCTCACAATTTTATTGCAATATAACCAAGTTTTTTTACGAAAAGGTCATCAACGAAATAGAGATAGCCCAAAAATACCACCTCATACGTATTCATCGGAGCATCTGCGAACGTCAATAGATAATTGAAGAGCGCATAATATTTACAGCTCCCTGGTGCACAGTTTTTATTGGCTAGAGTGTACACATGATGTACGAAACATAAAGCAGTGTTTTTGGGGCCAGAGAGTGTCAGTAATGAGTTATGAAGTACACACCACTGGCAATGGGAAACCCAGAAAATTGCTCATAATTCAGCCATATCCTTTATACATAAAGCAACGGTTTACATCAGTAGACATTTGCGCCTCACTAACGCAAATTTACGATGTTTGATTTGTGATGTTGACGTAAATCAGTTTTTGTAGGCGACTTCAAGCTTTTAGAGCACTTAATGTGGAATGTACCATTAATAAATTGCTTTTGATCTTGCATTTCAAATACGAGTCTTTTTTTAACACAATGATAATCCTGATCCGACAAGATTTATGATTATTTTATTGTACGTTTTGATGACTTCAAGGCATTTTTGTCATGTTTTTTTGGAGACAATTATTAAATGTCTTTGCTTACACGTATTTATCAGTAACATTGTTCCTGTACCCGAAAAGCTTAGTTAGCTTGCACATTTCCTCCTCGAACCATAATTAATCTTCTAATAATAACAACATATCAATAAACAACGGTATTCATCTCAATCCATTAGCAAACACTCCAAAAAAAGGGACGTGGTAATCCATTGTCTATTATAAAACAAAATTATTTACATGTCTATATCATAACTGTAATGATGTGTCCCTTTGCACAAATAAAATTGGAATTTAAGAACAATTATATTATATACTTATACGTAACATTACCGGTTTATCCCCTGTCATAAGCAGAATTATGACACGTATAATTCTTACTCGTTTATTGAGGATGATCCCTATTCTTCCGGATTATTGCGAAACCGACACCAATTGGAGAATAAATCGGGGTGTTAAATGTTATTGGTGCCAGTGCTCTTATTTAAAGCAATATTGTTTACGATTTGCCGTACTTAAACGATCATATGAAAAGAACAGTGGCATTGTAAATAACATGATCAACATTTTAATATATCACGTAATAGCCAAAAAGGGCGGAGAACATATTTTCTTAAGTGTCGTCCTTAATAGCTTACTAATTACTTAGGTTTATCGACATGAACCTTTTACATATGTAATCTTTGACTTAGGGACATGCTATGAAAGATATGCGATAGTAAAATAATAATGTCCAAGGATGCCAAATGCATGTAGGAATGTAGGTTTGTTGCATGAGATAACAAGACTGTCCAAGGACAGTGTGCCACATCTTGCACTACTTTAATCATATTGCAGAACTAAGTTTTAAAATGAGAGTCCTGATTCAGCGAATTCATTCTAAGTCATTTTCCCTTTCGAACTAAAATATTAAAGATATGCACTTAGAGGTTTTAAACGGATAGGTATCAGACAAAAGCAATAGGATTCTCAACATCGGGCGCATCTATATTGAGCCTCAAATTGAAATGGTTATTCTAAAATACAAAACCTTGAGCTCCCAAAAATGAATGATATCTCTCTACAACAACACAAAATATGTTGGTGGTGTAGAATTGTTTCCAAAGTTTACCACAAAATGAATACCCTGACCGAATAAAATTGCCCTCATTGCAAAAGGCAAGTTTACCTTACTAAACTAGAAATGTGTCCGTTGGAGCACGAATGGCCCGCTACTTATAAAGTTGAAGCGCCATTACGGGTTGGCTTTCTAGAAATATCGCGATATTCGAGACATTTATCGAGCGCCGTACCGGATGTCGGGTGTGTATACCACCATACTATACAACGATGAACTATCTATATAATTTCCGACTCAGAAAAGTTGACGCGGCGTTACGGTTTGGCTTTCGAGAAATTTCGCGGTATTCGAGACATTTATCGAGCGCCGAACCGGATGTCGGTTGTGTATACCATCATACTATACAACGATGAACCATCTATATAATTTCCGACTCAGAAAAGTTGCCGCGGCGTTACGGTTTGGCTTTCGAGAAATTTCGTGATATTCGAGACATTTATCGAGCGCCGAACCGGATGTCGGGTGTGTATACCATCATACTATACAA
>LQRL01126143.1:9911-21550 GCA_001703475.1 Hydroides elegans
TTTTGAAACTTGTAGGAGCAATGACACTGGCCTATAATTGCTTACATCGTGCACAAAACCTTTCTTAAATAGAGGAATAACTTTGGCTGTTTTAAGCTTATCAGGGAAAACACCACTGCTTAATGATAGGTTTGCTATATATGTAATTGGTTTAACAATGTTAATCATAACACGTTTGACTACTGCCATACTAATACCATGCAAGTTTTCAGAAGTTTTATTGTTGAACGCTGACACAATGTTTATAATTTCTTTTTCATTTGTAGGTTCTATAAACATGGTGGATTTTAAATCAATATATTTTACAAAGTCATCAAATTGAACACCTTTATTTGGATCATTTATATTCTTTGCTAGACCAGGTCCTACGTTGATATAATTTGTTAAAATCATTTGCTATATCCTGTTTATCATACACCTTTACATTATCTTTAATCAAATAATCACAAAAAACAGTTTTTTTCTACTTCTTCCAATTATACTGTTAATAACGGACTATGTCTGCTTCATGTTACATTTGAGTTTATTCAGTTTATCTGAATAGTACATATTTCAGCTCTGCGCAATATGGATGTTAATTTATTTTATACATGACATGATGACTTTTGGCTACTTGTGTTGTTTTGGCTTAACAGAAGCTTGTATAAACGGTTTTTCTTATGACACGCATTTATGATACCTTTTGTCAACCATGGTTTATTGTTACATCTTTTTTCTTTAACATTATGTATTGGGCAACATAGGTCATATGAACTCATAAATATATCTAATAACTTTGTGTAAGCTGTGTTTGCATCGTTACAGTCAAACATCTGTTCCCAATTCTCCTTTCGTAACAAGCAATTTAGTGAACCAATACTTTTTGTATTAACCGTTCTCTTGTAATTTTCTTCAAAAACAGTATCCTTTTTGTATATTGACCCTGGCAAAGTAAAAATAATAGGCATGTGATCAGTGATATAATCTATCAGTACTCTACTTTTTATTTCACCTTTAATTACATTTGTAAAAAAAGTTATCGATTATTGTTGCACTTGTATCTGTTACTCTCGTAGGCATGTTAATGAGAGGATACTAACTAAAACTATAGATTGCATCGAGAAAACGATTTGTATCTTCATTAGTTTCACATTTTTATATCAATATTAAAGTCACCACATATGATATGCTTTTTACTTTTAAACATTTGAAGTTGATTATGTAGAAAAAATATTTCAAATAGTCAACACATAAAACATTATCGACCAAATCACCCTTCAGAGCGTTGAACACGTTATAAGAAACGCAACATCCTCTACGACACCTTTTGTCATTCTTTAACCCAGATTGGTAACGTATCAACACATCATAATGAAGGAAAAATAAATGGAATGAAAAATTCTTCGTCGCAATGTTAATGAAATTAGGATCCAGATCATGTAAAGCTTACAACCATTTTGATATGCTTTCTTTAATGAACATGATATTCGAAATTTTCATCTAAAATTTCCTTCAGATCAGATAGCTTGAGATGAAGATTGTACTACATATGCCGTATTATAAGATGATTGGTAATTGATGGGATGGATCATGTTTTATATTGTTAACATTACTTTAATTTGTTCACATAATATGTAATGGATTTGAATATTTTGTATGAGGAAAAACTAGCATTAGGCATAATTGGTTCTTATTATCTAGTTTTAATAATTCCATTATTAAAATAACTTTGTATATCGTCATAAACGTCTAAACTTTTCCATTAACTTGTTGGCAAAATAACATAGTTTGGAATGGATTGAACTGTTTGACATTGCAAGTTTATTCAGTGTTATCATACCATTATGAGATATATACTATAGATCTTTTATAAATCTCAACATCGAAATAAAACGGAAAATGCATATTTGTAGCAAATGAATTCAAACAAAGCTGAAACATCAAATCAAACTGATTGATTATCTCTTGTTATTCAGCTCAAAATATAAATTATATGATCTAAACATATACACTATTTGAGGTTTACAAATAACAGTAGACTCTAAAAATATGTTTTAGTTGGATCCTATTAGTCAAATACTTCAACAACTTAAGAATTTTAGGGTGTTCACCTTGTTGTCAGGATAGTTGATAATCCACAGTTTTCTTTACATATTCCATTTGACACTCTTGACATTCATACAAAAAAGGGCATTAAAGCCGTATCTGGCGGAGCGTCCATCCAATACTCTCACCAAATCAAATACACAAAACAAAAGGTCGCTGTTTATTCATTTTTTGTTGGTAACTTAGAGAACGTACATCGAAATCCCAGGATGCTGGTCAGAGCACAAACGTGCTAAACCAGAACAGGGTAGACAGTAGTACATTATGGTACAATAAATTATAAAGACATGCAACATATCACAGTTTAAATAGGTTTACATTGGTTCATTGCGTGCTAAATATATAATGTATGAACAAACCAAGGCGATCTGAGATATCTTATTTAAATGTTGTTTAACCTTTGTTTCTTTCAAATGAACCAGACTAGCCAGACGGACAGCCATTGTTGAGAATTTCAAATAAACACCGCTTTTTCCAAGTCGTTCCATAACGAGTTGCAATGCTTGAGTTCTTACCGCTTCAACGGTCAAGCACAGAATATGTTTATTTTTTATAACCATAGTTATTTCAAATATTTATATAAGTTATGTATAAAAACATTACCATTCGTATCAAAATGTAATCAAATAACACTCAAACTAAACTTTGGCATTCTTTGAAGAAAATGAAAATTTAAACATAATACAGTGTTATGTATGATGATTTAAATTTTGTCCCAAACGATGTTTCTTCGATGTTTCTTCGTTCAAATGAGAATTTCTAACACGCTCCTTTGTTGGATTGAATCAAATGGTAATATAGAATATATTCTTTTCAATAACGGTATAGATGTATCATTTGCTAAAACAATGTTACAACACAGGAATATTTTCATTTATCGCGATTATTCGCATTAATATTCAAACACAGCCTTTTGTATTTTTGTTAATAAGCTGTATTATACTGTTTTAAAAATAATGAAAAACTATTTCAAAAGCACAGCACAGAAAAACATGAAATATCAGTCAATAAAACGCATAACATTGTATTGGACCGATAAAGCATAATAGCAATTAGTGCTATTTCCTGAACAATACAAATGTATGAATTATACTATGTTAAAAGATATTGGTTAAAGCATGTAATAATATAGGCTACAACTCTAACAGCGAATAGTATTGACATTTAATGCCTACTGAGCAAACAATTTTTGTATTGCTGCGTTTTCTAATATACGAGCACTTCAATCACTCAAGGTCTCAGCAAATACACAGTATTTGTATAAAGGTTAAGCATATATTTAAACTGTACCGTGCTTAATAGAAGTAAGTGTTCAAGCTGCAATATAATTATGTATAGCTCTTTTCGCTCTCGCGTCTTAAATATGGTATATGTTTTAATTTACTAACCTTGTTTGGCATATGCAGAGTCGCATAGTGAAAAGCCTTATCTGAGCTTGGCTTTGCTATTAAAACAATACGAAAGTTCGTCAATGTTACGATAAATTACAGAAAAAAAACAAAACTTTTTTTTGCATGAAATAAGTAAAAAGCTACAAAATAAACGCAGTAAAGAACATTTTCTTGCATGTTTTGTTATACTTATTAATATACACAAGTAGTGCTAGTTATATTAGCTTTTTGATTCGACAGTATTTTGGATGCTAAGATTTTATCTATTGTAGATTCTAATCATAGCACTAAATAATATATAGAATTAACATGGCCACTGCATCTGCGGATAATAATATTATTGATGTAGTATCAGAAGGGCCAAAATTTCTCACAATAAACTTAAATAGCAGCAAAAAAGGTAGCAGAGTAGCGAATCGACGTGAAGAAGTGAAAAAAGTCATTCATGTACAGCCGAAATATGATTTGATATTTGCCCAAGAAATTCCAGCTCCTAAAAGTGAGGCCACAAAACTAGACATGAAACCGGAGGAGTATGGTTCCTTGACACCGACAAAAGAAGCTGGACTATTTTGGTCAACTGAAAGACTCGAATTGATTGAATCGGTAAGTGTATCAATAATTTGTACAAACATGCTGATTGACAAATAACTTACACATACAGAATACACAATTTTCACAAATTAATAGCCGACCATAATGATAAACATAGTATAAATTTATTTACAGAAAAATTTGGAACTGCATCCTTTCATCTAGACTAACCTAAAATGTTTGAGCTTATTTGCGATTTATTGCCTAAAACACCAGTTTCATTTGCAATAAAACCTGACTTAAATGTACATGTTTAATGCGTAAAACTACAAAACAAAGTATTAAATGTAATTTACTTTGGAACGTACCATGGAAAATAAACTATTGAAAAATAAACTATTGAAAAATTCATCCGAGTTACAACCCACTCGCAGGATGTTTGTAATCACACTGGCCATAGTTTGATTGATTCATGAGTTGACCTGAATAATGTGTTAAATTTACAAATTTAATGAAATCATAATTCTTAAAAAATAATATAAAACATATGTTTATGTTTGTATTTGGATAGATTTCCTGATGCGATTTTCAACTACAATAGTCGACCCCCTTTCCATACCCAATACTACAGTATTTATTTTCCTTATCATTTTTCATTTCAAAATAGTCTTTATTATAATGATTAGTTTTAAAATAAATGTTGAAAAATCAATGGTAAAACTGTTAAAAGTGAACAAACACTCTTTAAACATTTATACATATTTTTGCGCTAAATCAATGTTAAAACTGTTAAAAGTGAACAAACACTCTTTAAACATTTATACATATTTTTGCGCTACCTATGTGATCATATATCATAAACAAATACTGTTTATAAGCAGAGAAGGGAAAGCTACAGTTATTAGCCTGATAACATATTTATTTGAGCATTTGTAAATGTGAATTATATGTAAGTCTCTTTGACTTGCTTTTTAATGCGTCAAAATAGATTATACCGAATCAACTTGAAATTGTGATCTAAATTGTCTATACAGCAATTAGCTATAGATCATATATGATAAAAATATTGTGAATGGTTTTCACGTTTAAATACGGTTCATTATGCCCCAGAAAGGATGTAAATATGTGGCTAATCAAATGATAATCATAAATTGTTCAATATATATGTTAGTGATGCAACCGATGACAATTCAAGTATCATTACATTGAGAATTTAATGATTACATAAGTTATATTTTTTAAAAATAAGTTTATCCTTTTTATCTTTGAAACTTTTTCCTTTTAATTAACTTAAAATGTTACGGTAGGATCAGAGTTGCTGGTTAATTTGTTACTTTATATACTCATTTGGAAGGAAATTACTTCATATAGATTCGAGAGAATCAGAAGCGGATTACTAAGGTGTTGCTAGGAATTGCAATTTGTCCTTGCCCAAAGTAGTTATGCGACCGCTTCAGAATCCTTTTGTATGATTTGTAAAGTAGAATGGAGAAGGTTTCAATGACATAATAGAGAGTGAGAATGATCCTTGCCAAAAAAAGGAGTACAGGAGAGGTAACTGTGCGTAGATGCGGAAGCGGAAGGAAGCCGTGATGGATAATTATTTTACGGGCTTGTAGAAAAGTTGGGTTACGGTAAGGTCACTAGTTATCTAGAGAGAAACCTCTATTGTAGGACACATAAAGAGAAGCGATTATGAATAGCATAAGTATTGATAGATTAATCAGATTATCAACTATGTATAATTTATAAACACTTAGATATATGAATTTAACACTTTAATTTTTTTATATATACGCATATTTATTAATATGATCAGAAAATAAGAAAACACTGACCTTATTTCTTTTATGGGTTTCTAACAATTCGTAAAAACATATAGTTTCAATGTAGATTATTAATTAGAGTCTGATATTATTGTTTATTAGATGTTATAAGGTACAGCAAACAAGGTTTAGCAATAATTATATGGGTTACGGAACATATATTTGTATACACAATGCATCAAAATGAAAATAAAGTGAAATGAAAAATAGTTCATGATCAAATATTAAATAAACTTGTCCTATTGTTGTGAAAAATCACATAATAACGTGTTTTTACAAAAGGGAATGACATTTAAAGGGCACCATGCGACACATTTTCAAAAACATGTTAAATCACCTTACATCAACATTACAATTAAAAACAACAACAAAAAATAAGATTTTACAAAAATGAGTTTTCCTTTTCCTAAACAGCTAGACTTTCTATCCTTTTCTAGTCCGCTTGGAACAAAAAGGAACACTCAAGTAAAATCGATTCTGAAATCATTTGACTCAATATTTAATTAACCAACTAAGCTAACTCACTGCCAAGATAGAAAGTATGTAAGTAAATCAACATATCCAATCCAGTTGGAAATTTCTGGGAAGCATCTTTGGTCGCATTCTCTTTGCATTTGAACGCCTGGGATAATAAACATTCAAAGGTCTTGAATAGTGTCTTGCATGATTTAAAATATTTCCTTTGGCTAAGGTTATTATAATTAACGTATAAGGTTGAGGTTAGAGTTTAAAACAACTGTATTTATTTGCACTTGCATAATTTTACTCCACCCCTTATTTTCCGTCATCCCATAGATCTAATCCCCTCGCAGGTAAGTTTTAAAATATTAACCGCTGATGAGCGCCTAATATTTTGAAACTAATCCGTCCCACAAAGAGGTCACCCTGTGGAGCGAATGTGAAGAGCCTGAATGTGTGACATTTAATAGCGCTATTAAAATTGGCATATTTATCAATAACATATCAACAAAAATGGATTATTATTCTATGACGGCCAGGCAACAGTGTTTTTCCAGCTATTTTCCCCTAATCAACCATTTTATCACATACTTTCCTCTTTGAAAAAAGGCTTAAACATTCGTTATAATTATGAATGCTAGTCGCGTTATGGGGTTTTTCATAAGGAATACTTCGGATATATTTCAAATAAGTCTATGAATTATAATAATTCAATATGACGTTTATGCATTATTTATTGACTATTGCGAACATAACGTAACGCTTCTAGTTGTGACGTTGTAAAAGCCAAAATTATCGAAATAATTAGAAGATGAATGGACCCACTCGGCAATTGTCTTTCATTAGATGAGGGGCGCCGAAAAACATCACCGGAAAACAATATTACAGCAACGAGTGACAATAATGCTTTTTGAACAGTAAAAACTTGCAAATAGGTGTTCACTTTTTCCAAGCCAGCTGGGCTGTTTCCTGTTATATAGCCAGCTTGGAACAGAAAAAGAAACCCTTTTGTAAAAAATCGAAATGTTGAATTTATATCATATATTGCATATTTAACAGTTAATTAGACAAATATAAGCAAGTTTTTATCAATTTTAAAATAATAATGTTAAATATATAAATAAAAATCAGTATAAAATACGAAAATTAAGAAAATTCCTGAAAAGGGGTATCTAAAACTACTCAAATCTCCAAGCTAGAAAGGATTTTCTAAAAATTCCAAGCCAGATGGAACTCGGTGGGAAACACATTTTCTGGGGAACTGCTCATGAGTTGCTCTTCTTGTATGTCACTTTTAGTCGTGACTTTGACGTTGCGATATTCGTGTCGGAAAGGAAAGAACACAAAAGTTGTTGTCATGACGTTGCATGATATTGCGAGACGTTGATTACTCTAAGATACAAATTTCAAACTTTTTTATGTGACAAAGTTTGGACATTGCTCCTATAGCCCAAATAAAATTCACCAGAAGATCAAAGTGATTTAAGTTTTTAAAGGAATTATTGTACCAATTTGAAGCAGCCTTTGCCCCTTAAAAGATCATACACAACAAATATGAACTAATTTAGCTTAGATTTACGCCAATTTACAAATAAAAAACTAAACATGTGTGTGGCATGCTCCTTTATTATGATTGTATTATCAAAAGCCAGCTTCTATTGATTTATAAAGTATGCCATTCCAATTAATTAATGGCACTCGTTTACGGGATACATACATAATTCGTATATAACAGTGATCCTTTATCCTTATTTTATCTATTTCAATTTATTATGTGTGTCACAATAAGCTGCTTCATGCAAGAAATGGTTTGTGGAGGAAGTGTACATTCAACTCGAGAATGAACTCGATAACCTAAATAATAAGTTAATTTTGTGAATAATCAACATATCGAGTTCATAATCTCTTATATATTTGTTTGCAGAAGGCAAATGATCCAGTACTAAAACAAGAGGTGCGGTACAGTGTGTCGACATCTAATCGTGGAGCTCAACTCAACACTCGGGCGACCGCCGCAGTTTTTAAAGTTTCTATTGAAGGAACACCTCCTTACACTCTTCTAGCGATAAGTTGGCATGGTCCAAACAACAATTATATGGATATTAAAATATCCCCTGAAGTCAGAAGAGACCTATTCATCCTTCTTCAAAAGTTCGCCATCGAGCTCAAGACCAAAGTGGAGTCGGAAAGCGACTACACCATTAGTATTGATGATATCATCATAGGTGGAGATTTCAATGTCGATTTGGCGAGGCTCGATGACGCACTGGAGGGTGATTTCAAAATCTGCGTATGCCAGGATGGTGAGAAAAATATCATGGGCTTCCTATATGATTCGGGTAGTCGACCAATGATGAAACCGGAGAAATTTCAAGTTCATGGGTTGGATCACGAGGCTGTAAAAGTTGAGCTACAGGTCACTCAATTAAGGTATGAACACATAGGATGCGTTAGCGTTAGCATCAACGCTAACGCATTTTATGCTTCAAGCATTTTTGAAATGCATTAAGGATGCGTTAAGCATTTGAAAATGCATTAAGGATGCGTTAACAAAAATATAAGGAAAAAATTAAAAGACTGCCAATCAATTAATATAAATTATTTAATATTTTGTATACATTATTTCGTATTGTTACATGTTTATGACTGTGACGCAACAATCCATTTTTGTTATACGCAATACCCATATTGAGGCGGTATATATTAATCAATTAATGATGTAACAATATATACATGATTATGACGCTATTATTATTATCCCTTTAAAACAATTTATGATTTTGATGTTTTTTATGTATTTTTCAGGAGTGTATCGAATTTGAAGATGGGACCGTTGACTCAGAGGGATGCTGCAGTAATGCCAGATGACGACGATGAGGACTCGGAGATAGAAATATCCAACAGCAAATTCGAATTCGAGAATGAAGATGAAGATGATGAAGATGAAATGTATCTTAAGTCATTGGTTCCTGATATGAAAGCTTTGGATGATAAGAAAAAATGCTTTCTGAAATCGTGTTTCCAACAACTAATATTTGCGGCTCGTTTCGGAGATTTGCAAGAGGTTCAAAGTGTATTTCAAAGCCAAATGGCTTGTTTGCATTCGCAAAATGCTACAGCTTCCAACCAAAATGCAGCTTCAAAGAAAATATGATGTTTTATTAGTCTTTACCATATTGAGAATAATTATATAAGGAAACTTACCTTAATGTCAATGCAACTTTATGTTCAACTGATAACACATTTTTTTTCGAAAGTTGCAGTTCCTGTTCTCGATTCCGTTCGAAACAATTTCTATAATGTTTTCATAAAAATGAATTTCCATCCTAAAATATTTGCAAAATCTCTCTTCATCTTTTTTTAATTCTGGAATTAAATGAAAAAAAATATCCTTTAAAAAGCCTTTCTATTAATATGGGATGAATCCAATATCTTCTTTTATTTTCTCTCTTCTTTTGTTTCTGTCTTTGTCTAAGAAGCAGCATTAATTCCCAATTTCCGTCCATTTTTTATCCGTCTGTAGATAATTGTCACGAACAATATTTTTTGATGACGAAATATTCCTATTTTCAACAGGTGTCTATCAACCAATAATGCATGTTGCGTCAAAGAATGTTTCTATGTGAGTCTAAATGCTTTAACGCATAACGCAAATGCTAATGTATCGTTAACGCATCGTTAACGCATTTTGATAATGTTGCAAGGATGCGTTAACGTTGATGCTAACGCTAACGCATCCTATGTGTTCAGACCTTTAGGTGTCATTTTGTCTCAATCGGAAGAATGAAACATTTTCGTTCATATAATGCATTCGTTAACAAACTTCATTTATCGTTAGAATAGGTAAACCATTATAATAATCTAGAAGAAATATATTCGCTAGTTAACATTGTGTCTCAATCGGAAAAATGAAACATTTCGGTTCGTCAAATGCATTCGTAAAAATTGTTGATTTGTCGTTGGACTAAGCAGATAATTATTAAAATGATCTAGAAGAAATATAATCGCTGAATAATATTGAGAAAAATGACACATCTCGGTTCGAATAATGTATTCGTGAAATATCTTGATTTTTCGTTAGAATAAGCAAACCATTGTAATAATCTAGAAGAAATATAATCGCCGGTTAACATTGTCTCAATCGGAAGAATGAAACAGTTTGGTTCGTAAAATGCATTCGAAGAAACGTGATTTATCGTTAGAATATTGTAAACCATTATAATAATCCAGAAGAAATATACTCGCTGGATAACATTATGTCTCAATCAGAAAACAAGAAATAAATAAATAAATAAAAGTAGAAAATTTATATAGTGTTTACTTTTGATTTGTATATCTATTGTATGTTCTAAATAAATAACATTGGTCTTTTATAATAAAATATAATGCATAAAATAACGTTTTCTTGGCGCAATAGTCATTGATAAATAAAACACACCATACACGTCACAACTATTATTACGTCACAATAGAGTCACGAACAAGTGGTCAGAGTAGTCACCTGCTTTTCTCATGCTTACTTACGCAAACACCTGTATTTTCAACTTTGAACTTTAGAACATTTAGAACACATGCCATGGATTGTGTTCGTATCGTACAAAAACACTTGTCCATCAACCTATTGATAAACATGTCAAATCATGGAGAAACTACACTGTTTTCATCATATAGTTTTATTTACTTTGAACCCTAGAACATTTTGAACGCTATCATATCAAACGAATCTTAATTTACTACATGGTTAGGGTGTATTTTTAAAGAAATGATAGTGAAAGGCTAGGATGCAAATATAAAGTGTATTGCACCGTAGAAAGGACTGATCTACTTTTTCCATAGATACATGAAAAATTAAATTTTTCGGGATGATTTATTAAAACACCTATTTTCATCATTTTGTGTTGTTTTTGTTCCTAAAATTACTTTTTGTCTTTCAATTTTTGCAAGTTCCATGTTATTAGATTAAAAAACCAAGCACAATCCTACTTTAAAAAAATAAATGAGTATTAGAAGACTTAACTTTTGTTTTGCGCATAGTCGTCTTCCAGAGTCTTTCCTTGTTAAACAGGTGGATTCACGATTATTGGTTACGTCACAAACCAAACCTCAAACGTCACAACGTCATAAACTCGAACATAATTATGTAAACAACAGGTGCTATGATGGGATAAAGAAATATCAGATTTGAATTAAAAGCTGATAACGAATTTATTGAATGACATATAAAATCGATTATCACAAAATAAAAATAATATATCATGTTTTAATATGTATACCTAAAAGCAGGCGAAACCTATAGCATGTAAGTTGTAATTAAGATTTTATTTAAAAACGCTCAAAATACATG